>CM057347.1:287780717-288066767 GCA_030015575.1 Agapanthus africanus
TTTTCTATTCTGCTGAAGAACAAAAGGTTTTTGTTTCTCAGCATGCCCGCTTCTTGGAAACTGAGTTTTTGGAAACCCAGATAAGTGGGAGCACAATAGAACTGGAAGAAATTCCAGAACCACAGACTATTACTGAAAGCTTAGTGGAACCAGAGGGTTCAAAAGAACAGGACATTCCTACGCCGCTCCGCAGGAGTAGTAGGCAGTCTCATCCGCCCGAGAGATACTACGGTTTTCTCATAGACGGGGATAGAGAGGATTGCATCATAGATTATGATGAGCCTACTAGCTTCCAGCAGACCGTTCAGAGCGTTGACTCAGTAAAATGGCTGGATGCAATGCGGACCGAAATGGAGTCCATGTACACCAACAAAGTATGGACGTTGGACATTGCTCCAGACGGGGTAAAACCCGTAGGATGCAAGTGGATCTTCAAAAGGAAGATTGATGTAGATGGACAGGTTGAGACCTATAAAGCCAGACTTGTAGCAAAGGGTTTTCGTCAAAGACCTGGTTTGGACTATGACGAAACCTTTTCTCCAGTGGCTATGCTGAAATCCATTCGGAATCTTCTTGCCATTGCTGCCTTCCACGATTATGAGATTTGGCAGATGGACGTAAAGACAGCTTTTCTAAATGGAAATTTAGAGGAGTGTGTCTATATGGACCAGCCAGAGGGTTTCATTCAGAGTGAGAGCAGCGGAAAGGTGTGCAAGTTGCTTAAGTCCATCTATGGACTAAAGCAGGCATCGCGGAGTTGGAACATCTGCTTTGATGAGACGGTCAAAGAATTTGGCTTTATCAAAAATCCAGATGAACCATGCATCTATAGTAGATTTGTAGCGAGAACTGTAGTATTTCTCGTTTTATACGTGGATGACATTCTCTTAATAGGAAATGACATTCCTATGCTACAATCTGTCAAGGGGTTCTTGTCGCACAGGTTCTCCATGAAAGACCTGGGTGATGCCTCATACATCCTGGGGATCCGGATCCATCGTGATAGATCCAAGAGGATATTAGGACTTTCACAGTCCAGGTACATCGACACCATACTTAAGAGATTCAGTATGGAAGATTCCAAGCGCGGTAACCTACCGGCTTGTCACGGGATCACCTTCTCTAAAGAGATGTCTCCCAAGACTGATTTGGAGAGGGATCGCATGTCTATTATACCCTACGCTTCTGCGGTAGACTCTATAATGTATGCGATGTTGTGTACCAGACCGGATGTAGCTTATGCACTGAGTGTGGTAAGCCGGTATCAGTCAAACCCTGGGGAGAAACACTGGATAGCGGTAAAGAACATTCTCAAGTACCTGAGAAGGACTAAGGAGATGTTCTTGGTGTATGGAGGAAAAGACCTCCAGATCGAGGCCTTTGCTGACTCCAGCTTCCAGAGTGACAAGGATGATTCCAAGTCCATGTCGGGGTTTGTCTTTACCCTCAATGGAGGGGCGGTGTGTTGGAAGAGTTCCAAACAGGAAACCGTTGCAGACTCGACGATGGAAGCGGAATACATCGCTGCATCTGATGCCGCAAAAGAAGCTGTCTGGATGAGGAAGTTCTTGAAAGAGCTTCAGGTGGTTCCGTCCATTGTTGATCCAATACCTCTGTATTGCGACAACAACGGGGCTATAGCTTTAGCGAAGGAACCCAGGTCCCATCAGAGATCCAGACACATCTTGAGGCGGTATCACCTGATCAGGGAGATCGTGGATCGCCAGGAGATCGAGGTTCGGAGAGTCGCTTCAGAAGATAACACTGCAGATCCATTCACCAAGGCCTTGCCCCAGACTCAGTTCGAGCGGCTGATCGAGATGATAGGTCTTCGATACGCCAGTACATGGCCTTAGTGCAAGTGGGAGATTGTTAGTGTATATGCCCTAGAGGCCATTACTGTATCATACTGGTTTGTATATTACTTAATGGAAGCTTGGGATATTCACCTTGTATATACAATCTTGCTCAAAATAGTAGTATGCTACTTGGTTTGTTTCTGCTTCAATGTGTACATGTGTTTATTTTTGTATATCACTTATGCACATTAGTGGAGCCCTTAGGATCTTTGCTTGATTACCAGCATTGTGATGGCTGTCACACTAGTGGGGCTGGGTAATCTATAAGCACATCCTTATGCAGGTCCCTAGTCGCAGGACTATCGAGACAGGGCATCGATACTCCGGAGTAGACTAGCGCATGCGCTTCTCATCCCAGTGTGGGAGATGGTCTGTCCCATAGCCGTCAGTACGTCGTACTTGAGATAGTATGCGGGTGCTCGTTGGGTTACGAGTACACTGGACAGGACTCGTCGGGAACTGACTAGTTGGTATTATGCCTATCGTCAGTTATCAGTTCCCAGGTGATATGAGTACAGCTTAGTCCGCTGACTTGACACTGTCACTTCGCCTCGAGTGTGTTCCCACTGTACTTTGATCACTACCCTACCACGGCTCAAAGGAGTCGTGCAAACAGGTAATGGTTGGGTGCAGTCCCGAAGCACTTGGAGGCAGTGACGGTTAGACAGGATTCGTCTCTCCCGGTATTGGGGGTTGACATCGCGCTGTGTCTAGGAGAGCCATTACACGAGTAGTCCCTGGCCAGGGCAATCGAGATATACTGGTAGGCTTCCAGTGTTATCTCAGGGTGTTTTGGGCTTCGCTCCGACACGACTTGTACCGCTATTGGGGGACTGACGTTTACCGCCCCCTAGGCCCGCCATGCGATGTATCAGACGAACAGACCGGACTGTACGGAGAATGTCACATTCAGGCTCAGTAGGAGTTCAGATGGGTTTCTCCTTGTCGGTCTTCTTGTCGGCACTACCTGGGGACCGTTACGCACAGCTAGTGCCGCTTGCGGTCTGTGGTTAAACCCACTACCAGCGTAGTGTCGAGTCTTTAGAGTCCCACACAGAAAGCTTTTCGCCTTTAGGCAAAAGAGTAGAGGTCGCATGGTTTTGCGACAGGTCGCATGGTTTTGCGACAGGGTTCGGTCACATCCGTGCACTTGTGCACGTACAGTGTCCGGACAGTTCACACTAGCGGGCTTTGGTTTAAGCCAGATCCTAGTGTTCCTTTTGGGATTGGATTTATCCAGTATGTATTCGTGTTCCTTGGAACGCGGATGCGGGCGTGTATGCACAGTTGACGGAGAGACAGAGGCAGAGGATTCTTATTAGGGTTGTTGACCGTTGACCGTTGACTATTGACTTTTTGCTCAACCCTAATGAGAATATGATATGTGATTAACAATTATATTAATTAAGTATTATGGTGACATGGTTGTTGACTTGTTGACTTTGTTGACTTGTTGACTTTTGTTGACTTGTTGACTTTGTTGACCGGTTGACTAGGCTTGACTAGTTGACCATCATGATAACCATAGCAATCATTTCATGGCAAAGACTTTTGCTTGCTTGCTCTTTTGTGCAAAATGAGTGCATGAAATGATATGGCTATGGTTGCTTAAACCATCACATAACACTTGATTGATATGATATGTTATCATTGTTTTGGATTATGAGAGGGTGAAAGACAAAAGAGAGGCACATTCTCACTTGCTCATTCTCTCTCTTGTTCTTGAGCTCACATACTCTTGCTCTCACCCTCTTCCTCTTGCTCCCTCTCTTGACTCTATGGTTCACTTGTCTCATGAGTTGAGAACCAAGAACCATAGATAAAATCCCATACAAACTCTTCTCTACTCACTCTAGTTCACAAGGTTTAGCAAACCGAGTGAACTAATTTCTTCAAAGTTCGAAGAAGGAGCCAAAGGTTGGAGCTTTCAGGTGGATCTATCTTCGGCGTAAGGAGACGACGGGAAGAAGCCGATCCGGACCACCATCGGAGTTTGAAGACGAAGGAGTTCAAGACAAGCAAGATATAAACCCCCTAACCAAGTAGTTAACGACTCCTAGTTAGGTTGTTAGTTAGATGTTTAACAAAGATCCGGGTTTTTAAGTCCACGTTACCACCTCTATAAAAATCGTTTTTTATCAAATTCCGCATGCCCGAAAGTACCGGGAGAGGTAGCATGGACTTACATATATCTCGCTTGCCCTGGCCAGGGACTACTCGTGTAATGGCTCTCCTGGACACAGCGCGATGTCTACTTCCAATACCGGGAGAGATAAATCCTGTCTAACCGTCACTGCCTCCAAGTGCTTCGGGACTGCACCCAAAAACTACCTGTTTGCACGACTCCTTTGAGCCGTGGTAGGGTAGTAATCAAAGTGCAGTGGGAACATACTCGAGGCGAAGTGACAGTGTCAAGTCAGCGGACTAAGCTGTACTC
Source organism: Agapanthus africanus (assembly GCA_030015575.1). Lineage (NCBI taxonomy): Eukaryota > Viridiplantae > Streptophyta > Magnoliopsida > Asparagales > Amaryllidaceae > Agapanthus > Agapanthus africanus. The sequence continues at coordinate 287,785,014 of CM057347.1, forward strand.
ATGTCACCTGGGAACTGATAACTGACGATAGGTATAATACCAACCAACAGTTCCCGACGAGTCCTGTCCAGTGTACTCGTAACCTAACGAGCACCCGCATACTATCTCAAGTACGACGTACTGACGGCTGTGGGACAGACCGTCTCCCACGATGGGATGAGAAGCGCATACGCTAGTCTACTCCGGAGTATCGATGCCCTGTCTCGATAGTCCAATGACTAGGGACCTGTATAAGGATGTGCTTATAGATCACCCAGCTCCCACGAGTGTGAGCGCCATCACAACGCTGGTAATCAAGCAAAGATCCTAAGGGCTCTACTAATATGTATATCTGCAATATGCTAAAAGAAAAACATGCACTGTAGGATTCCTAGGCACACTAAGGAGGTCTCACAAGGCATCAACCATGCCAATTTCAAATTTTACGGGTGCCGAGAAACCCTAATACGGATCGTTAACTAGAATATTAGGCGAACACATGCAACTAGTTAACAATTTAACTAAAAGAACGGAAATACAACCTTTGTAGATCCGGTCCTCCACCTCCATAGCTCCGCAATGAAGTCTCCTCACAGTCCAAATGGAAACTTGGGCTCTAGCGTCGGCTTCATCGGAGAAATGGGCGGGCAAGGTCGTCGGCTTCGTGCCGAAGATGATCTACGTCGAGGCATCACAAGATCAAGCTCCCACTTCACCAAGTCATGAAACTTGTGAAGAAAACACCCTATACTACTTGGCAAGAGGTAGAGGATGAAGAAATAGGAGGTGGGTTCACTTTAGAATTGGATTTCTCACTCAATTGCTCAAGTTGCCATTGATGAAGCAAGCTTTCTTCTTGAAGAAGAAGAAGAAGAAGCTCAAAAATGTTATGATAAGAATAATAAAAATAGAAAAGAAAAATCCATTCTTATCATATCCAAACCATGGTTTAGTGTAGAGATTTAACTAAGGTTAGATGGAGTGGTTAGGGTTAAGCATGAGACAAAATGGTCACTTAGTCAAAGATGCTTTGAAGCTTCAAGAAGCTTCAAGCAAAGAACAAAGAAAGCCACCATTTTCTCTTTATCATTTCAAAATAAAATAAATAAAATAAATGAATAAGAAAATGAAAACCCTAACCAATATACAACCATGGTTTAATCTTTACACAAACCCTAGTGAGCATGTATCATCAAACATGATACAAACTTGTGTACAAAAGTATATCACATATACAATGTGCACAATCAAGTGAGAAAAACCATTTAAAGTGAACCAATACTAGTTAATGCAAAGTAATATATCAAATATATAATTATGCATTAAATCATTAAATCAACACTTGATTTAACGATCCGGTCATATCGCATATAACCGACTAATATACAATGTATCGATTTATCGAATCAATCCTTGATTCGATAACTTGGTTATATCGCATACAACCATATCGATACATTCATCGCGAGAATGAAATACGGTATCACATACACGCATTATTCTCGGTCCTGCACATATCTCATATGCGCTCCTATCTCGTTTCGCTTGAGTCAGGAAACCTCTGTGTAGGACTCTAAAGACTCGTCAATACGCCGGCAGCAGGTGATGATCATATCAAACACCCACAAGCCGCAAGCGGTCTGCTAAACGTAACGGCCACCCGGGTATTGAGCGATCAGAAGATCGACGAGCAAGCCCGCTCACACTCCTGTGAATCCAACCAGTAACACTTACCGTACAGTCCGGTCTCGTCGTCTGATATGTCGCATATCTCGCCTAGGGGTGGTAAACGTCAGACCCCAATAGCTCGATAAGTCGTGTCGATATGAGGTCTATAACAGTTCGAGAAACTACTGGTAACACTTACCAGTAAATCTCAGCAACCCTGGCCAGGGATTTCCGGTTATAGCCAATCGAACACAGCGCAACATCAACTCCCTATACCGGGAGAGACGAATCCCCTCCTATCGCTCATTGCCTCCATGTAATTCGGGACTGTACCCAAAAGCCACCATTTTGCACGCCCTCTTGGACGTGGTAAGGTAGAAATCAAAGCACAGTGGGAACCACACAAGACTCTATGACGATCTCGGGTCAACAGACTACTCTGTACCAGTGTCACCAGAGAACTGCCATCTGACGTAAGGTATAATACCATCTGGGAGTTCTCGGCGAGTCCGTCCAGTGTACCCAGTCTCCACTGAGCACCCGTATATCATCTCTGATGTCATACACCAATGGATATGGGATCATCCATCGCCCATCTGTATGGGTCGAGAAGGTATACGCTAGTCTACTCTGGTATATCGATGCCCCGTCTCGATACACCCACGACTAGGGACTTTGAAGGATGTACTTATGGACTACCATGTCCCCACTAGTATGATCCGCATCATAGTCCAGGTAGTCAAGTACACATCCTAAGGGCTTTACCAACATGTAACTGAGAGACTATCAGTGTACACGTTAAGGTAAAGATCAACCAGATAGCATACTATCATGTCGAGCAAGAAAGTCCTCCCTATATATGTCCCAGCATCCACTACAATATACATCCTATGTATAGTAATGGCCTCTAGGGCATACATATAACTAACAATCTCCCACTTGCACTAGGGCCATCTGATAGCAGTGGTTGTAGTATCTCATACTCAACCATCCCATAAAAGTCTCTCTCTGGGAAAGGGCCTTTGTGAGTGGATCCGCCGTGTTGTCTTCTGAGTCTACTCTCCTGACCTCGATCACCCTGGAGATCAACTATCTCCATGATCAGGTGGTACTGCCTTAGAATATGTCTGGATCACTGATGGGACGGACGTTCCTTGGCATAAGCCACAACTCCATTGTCACAAAATGGGAGGAACTCAGTTCATCTCATGAACAAATATACACCCAGACAGTCTCTTTGGTAGCATCTTGAGTAGCGATGTTACCAGCCTTTATCGTCTAGTTTGCCATGGTATCTTGCTTGGAACTCTTCCAACATACCGTCCCTTTACTGAGGGTAAAGACAATGCTTGTGACTGACATTCAGTCATCCTTATCACCCTGGAACCCTTCCAGTGATTCTCCCCAGGATCGATTGATACCATCTCACTACAACTATTGAGAATCCTAACATCCAGTTAGATCTATCTCATAGATCCAAAACCCAGGATTTAGGAGGTATCACTTTGATCCTATATGGAGAATCATTGTGATAAGCGGAGATTGACCGAGCGTAGCATAGGAAACTTCTTCCCTATCAAGAGCATGTCATCCACGTACTCTACGAGGATCGTCACTATACTCCCTACTACCTTTTTGTTTATACAAGGTTCATCTACCATTTTGATGATGTCAAACTCTTTGACTAACACATCAAAACAGATGTTCCAACTCCGCGATACCTGCTTTATCCTATAAAGCATCTTGTACACGTTTCCGCTGCTCCCACTGTGTACGAAGCCCTCTGGCTGTGTACTTATAGACGTTCTCTTCTAAAACATCATTTAGAAAAGCAGTCATGACACCCAACCACCAGATATCGTAGTCATGGTATGTAGCCGTGGTAAGTAGGATCTGGATGGACTTAAGCATAGATCCTTAGAAGAGGTTTCATCATGATCCATATCTGGTCAATGATGCAAACCTTTAACAAGTCTAGCTTTGAAAGTCTCAACTTTTCCATGTACACCTAGTAATCTTCTCAAGATATACTTGCTCCTGATGGGGATTTAACCCTTCAGATATAGCAACCAAAGTCCATACTTTGTTGGTGTATAAGGATTCCATCTCAGATCGCTAAGCATCCAGCCATTCTTACAGAGTCCCACTCCTGATGGCCAGCTCGAAACTAGTTGGGTCATCATCTCATGATGCAATCCTCGCTCCCACTGTCATAGAGTAACCGAAGTATCTCTCAGGTGGGTGAGAAAACCTACTAGATCGGCGGAGAGGCTGAGGTTCGTTGGTAACTATTGAATCCTTTGGTTTTATCAAATCATCTACTGCAGTTTGTATAGCTGGAACCTTTCCAGTTCTACATAACAGATCTTGCCTCGAGCTTGTCCGGATTTTGCTTTTAGAGATAGGCCGGACAACCCCAAATCTTAACTAACTTAAGAGATGGGCTCTTCCCTTATCATATCAAATATGAAGTGGTAGGCAACTGATTTGATTTGAACCCTATTCAATAGGTATGCAGCTTCTCAAGTGCATAACTCCCAAAAAGGAAATAGGTAACTCAGTAGTACTCATCATAGAGCACACCTTATCATATAGGGTGTGATTGCTCCGCCCCGATATACCATCGTGCCATGGTGTATATGGAGGAGTAATGCTGAGAGAGAATCCCATTCTCCTTTAGAAAAGTCCAAGAATTTCGTGCTCAAGTATTCTCCTCCTTGATCACATCAAAGGACATAATACTTATACCCGTATTTTGGTTCTCTACTTCTTGCTTATATTCTGTGAATATCTCAAAAGGTTCAGACTTGTGTTTCAACAGGAACATATGTCTGAGTCTCGAGAGATTATCAAAGAATGTAATGAAGTACAAAGAACCGGTCTTGGCATGTGTAGACAGGGGACCTTACATACATCAACATGTATCATCCCAAGAGTTTACTAACTCTTTCTCTGTTTCCAGTAAACGGAGCTATGGTCATCTTATCTCTGTGACATGACTGGCGAGTTTCACAAGATGTAAATTCAAACCAATTTAAATATGCATCTTTATGTAACTCTAGCTAGTCGGGTCACATTGATCTGACCTAGTCTACAATACCTCAATAAGGATTCGTTCATTTCTGAACTCTTCTTCTTGTATGTGTTCCGTGTACTAAGAACTGTAGTTTGATTTAGAACATCAATGCTTTTAGATAACGTGCCTGAACCGATCAACTTTTGATATAGGAAATGTTCAAAACATAATCCAACTATACAAAATTTTATCATTTCTTTACTAATAAAGAGATTGATATGATTTTGTATATCAGGTTCGGTATCTAATAACATTCGTTCAGAATCAATGTATTTGGAATACAGGGTGACAGTGACCAACAGACTTGGCTGCAACACTTGCCCCGTTTTCTGCCTCATGAAACTTATCACCCGTTCTCAGTTCTCTACCTAGCTGTAGCCCTATGTAACAGATTACATATCTGGGATCCTGATCTGGTATCACATACCCAGGACGTAAAGAATACTGAGAAACAGTTCTGTATAATGAACACACCCGAAGATGATGCATCAGCATGCACTCTCTTCGTTTGGGCGGCACGGGAAATCTGGTATTCCCCTATTTCCTGCTCTGTCTTATAACAGTTATAAGTTGGAGCGGGACCAACGTTCCCCAGCTCAGTATAACAAGCGGGTTCGGTCAATAATCCGTAGTATTATCTTGATTAAGGCATGATATGGTCGCTACCTGGAGAGAGAGAGAGAAGAAAACACTCAGCGTGCGCTCTTGCAAGAATAGATTGGTTATTATTTTATCTAATCAGGATGGCTCCCACTGCTTTTTATCAAATCTTCCTTCAAACCCTAAAAGGAAAAACCAGCCGGGATTAATTACACGCTACAAGTTCGCCAATCTTTCAGCCAGGCCAGTGTCGGTACTTTGAGGGAAGTCCCACGTGCTTTCGCACGAACCTAATTAATGTAAACCTCGTTTTCCCAGAGGCGTAACCTCGTTAACACCTTTCTAGACACCTACTTGATCGGCTAATTGTAATGTGTAAAACTCTCCCAGGAGTAACTCTTACTCGCAGCGGGTTTCGGGATCCAACTATCTCATAGAAGGTATGCAATCTCATTGCAAATTTCAACACTTGAAATTCCCGATAATATTTTGCCCCTAGCACCCTATGACCTTGACGGAGGTCAACAAACCATAGGCTGCTAGTCAAGTTCAACCCGTCATTTCTTGATCGAATTAAACCCACCCGCACGACCCTTGACGGAGGTCAACAAGGCCGCACGACTACCCTAATCCAATCTGCATCATATGCATAAGCAGATAAATACTAGTTAGCTACCGCACACTACGCCTTGACGGAGGTCAACAAACGTAGCACGAATACTAAATAGGACTTATCTGAAATGACGGAGGGCTACGACAGGTTTTTCTGAAAACCTATTGCGTAATGAACTTGATATCGTTGTAGAATCAAATGATTTTAAAATGGAGTGCTTTTGAGGCTTTTCTAGTTTTGCTAAAGGAGTCACTCCTGGTGAAGGGATCGTCGGTCCTTTCCTCGTCGAATGAGGTGCGGGATATATTATATATATCACTGTGCAAAGCAAAAACTCTTAAAAGCAATCAAAAGACAAACCGAGTGTGTAGCATCTGCCAGTTATTGCTAAAGGAGTCACTCCCGGTGAAGGGATCTCGGTCCTTTCCTCATCGAATAAGGTGCAGGGTATATCACATACACCTCTGTGCAAAGCAAGAACTGTAGCTACCCTTTTTTTTATTTTGAAATTCGATTCTACAACATCTTAGGTTTCTTTTATTTCATTAATCACATTAATGAAGTCCCATCATTTAAGTACCTAAACATCACAGATAAATACGACGTACACTTATGCCATCCGCAGTCGCCTCGATGTCCCCTCGTGCACCGTTAGGTTAGGTAACTAACGACAGAGCGGGGCAGGGCTTGCACGGGTGTAAAACATAAGTAACGCCTATATAATATATCATATATACTATATACTGTATCTATCACAGAACATCACATAATCACATCACAGATATCGCAGCAGAAGAATCATATGAAATATTGGATATACTAGGACGTCCGTGTTTTTAATACGAGCCAGTATAAAACACGGATTCCACGGTCGTGATGAATAGCCAATCCCACACCCCTAGACCCCTACGAGAGCGGCAAGTAACCCTACCAATTCTAGGGTTAGGAGACCCGGACTCGACTCCTCGAGTTGGTCTCCCACTGGACCCCAGAACCCGGTTACTTGTGCCCTCCTCCTTGGGTTTATCCTAGTGCGGAAAAGAAAATAATATACAATAGGTGACATCTTCCGCAACCTGGAAGTGCCCCAATAAAAGAATATTACATACAAGTTTTTACATGAATGAAAATGAAAAACACTCATCTCACATAAAAACCCCCGGGCTATTCAAACACGACGATCCAATATAACATATCCAGCAACACATAACATCACATGTCATCAACGTAAGTAAATATGCGCATCCCAATTGTCGTTGACATATAGCAACGAAACCGGCGATATCCCATATTACACTTACGGTCACAGAAAAGAATGTGTAAAACTACAACAGTTGGAATCCGCAATCTGCATAGACATCGCATGCCTAATCAAATGAATACCTTAGACATCACATGCCTAACAATTATAAACCCCGCATTTTAGTCTCAAAATCGAAAACACTTTTCAATATCAAGTCGGGCAATTCAACAGGATTCCCGACATACTGATCGAATGCTCGTCGCAAACTTTAGTAGGCGGCCGCACCCCCGACGCCGTCGACAAAGTGCACCAAGGCGGAACACCGCTACCGCTAGCACCCGAACGGATGCTTTCGGCGACAGGGTTCTCCTACAGTCACTTGGTCGGGCTGTGGAGTTAGGCTGTCTATTAAGTTTACCCGGCGAGTATCCGCGTAGGCTACGTGATTGCGACAGACTTTTGATCACATCAAAATTCCATGGCAACCGATCAAGTGAGACTAAACTGCTATGTTTATAACATTCATTCAGTTATCTCATAACTTCTTGTGAATTCCAATTATTGTATCACATTCCGAATAAGATAGAAAATGTTAAACTTTCCGATCGAACAATCGAACACCCAAGTTTTCCGAAACCGTTCAACACATGAAATAGGTTCAAAGACATTCACTTCATGCCTCAGTACCAACGGTCCAGCCGTAGAAGGGTCAAGCCAACGCCTCACATGTGGCACGCCGTACTGCCCCAAACCCGAAGGTTCAAAGGGCAGTTCAAGACGGTCACATAATCGAGTTAAGGTTTGTTGTCTTCTAGAGGGACCATCGCATTACTTGCACTACTTAGAACGTCCTTAAATCACAGAAAAATCCAACACTTGGAAATTTTCCGGCAGGGGAAAAGTTGGGTATTTATATCCGGTCGAACTTTTTAACATATTCTAAAGTTATCCGGAAAGCCACATAGACAAGATTTGATAATCCGATCGAATCGTCGATTCCCAATACAACCCCAGAACACTCAACTCTTGAGTCAAATTAAAAATTCCCAGAAAACTCAGCATAATTAAATAGGAGTTACTGTGCAAAAAGGGGATGATGACGTCATCATCTTGCCGCGGAACCGCCGCAGAAGCCCGGCTTCTGCCGCGGTTCCGCCGCACTCTATACTGTTCATTTGAAATATTTTGCACCGTAATTCTTAGAATTCCCTGCTGAATTTTTTAAGCATTTTTAATATGGAAAATTCCCAGATTTTAGAAAAAGTCCAGAGAGCACTTGGGTTTTAGGGTTTTGGGTTCGTTCGGGTTTCAAACGTCGTCTAGACTTCGCCTAAGGCTCTAGCTAGGCTCTGATACCACTGTAGGATTCCTAGGCACACTAAGGAGGTCTCACAAGGCATCAACCATGCCAATTTCAAATTTTACGGGTGCCGAGAAACCCTAATACGGATCGTTAACTAGAATATTAGGCGAACACATGCAACTAGTTAACAATTTAACTAAAAGAATGGAAATACAACCTTTGTAGATCCGGTCCTCCACCTCCATAGCTCCGCAATGAAGTCTCCTCGCTGTCCAAATGGAAACCCGGGCTCTAGCGTCGGCTTCATCGGAGAAATGGGTGGGCAAGGTCGTCGGCTTCGTGCCGAAGATGATCTACGTCGAGGCATCACAAGATCAAGCTCCCACTTCACCAAGTCATGAAACTTGTGAAGAAAACACCCTATACTACTTAGCAAGAGGTAGAGGATGAAGAAATAGGAGGTGGGTTCACTTTAGAATTGGATTTCTCACTCAATTGCTCAAGTTGCCATTGATGAAGCAAGCTTTCTTCTTGAAGAAGAAGAACAAGAAGCTCAAAAATGTTATGATAAGAATAATAAAAATAGAAAAGAAAAATCCATTCTTATCATATCCAAACCATGGTTTAGTGTAGAGATTTAACTAAGGTTAGATGGAGTGGTTAGGGTTAAGCATGCGACAAAATGGTCACTTAGTCAAAGATGCTTTGAAGCTTCAAGAAGCTTCAAGCAAAGAACAAAGAAAGCCACCATTTTCTTTTTATCATTTCAAAATAAAATAAATAAAATAAATGACTAAGAAAATGAAAACCCTAACCAATATACAACCATGGTTTAATCTTTACACAAACCCTAGTGATTATGTATCATCAAACATGATACAAACTTGTGTACAAAAGTATATCACATATACAATGTGCACAATCAAGTGAGAAAAACCATTTAAAGCGAACCAATACTAGTTAATGCAAAGTAATATATCAAATATATAATTATGCATTAAATCATTAAATCAACACTTGATTTAACGATCCGGTCATATCGCATATAACCGACTAATATACAATGTATCGATTTATCGAATCAATCCTTGATTCGATAACCAGGTTATATCGCATACAACCATATCGATACATTCATCGCGAGAATGAAATACGGTATCACATACACGCATTATTCTCGGTCCTGCACATATCTCATATGCGCTCCTATCTCGTTTCGCTTGAGTCAGGAAACCTCTGTGTAGGACTCTAAAGACTCGTCAATACGCCGGCAGCAGGTGATGATCATATCAAACACCCACAAGCCGCAAGCGGTCTGCTAAACGTAACGGCCACCCGGGTATTGAGCGATCAGAAGATCGACGAGCAAGCCCGCTCACACTCCTGTGAATCCAACCAGTAACACTTACCGTACAGTCCGGTCTCGTCGTCTGATATGTCGCATATCTCGCCTAGGGGTGGTAAACGTCAGACCCCAATAGCTCGATAAGTCGTGTCGATATGAGGTCTATAACAGTTCGAGAAACTACTGGTAACACTTACCAGTAAATCTCAGCAACCCTGGCCAGGGATTTCCGGTTATAGCCAATCGAACACAGCGCAACATCAACTCCCTATACCGGGAGAGACGAATCCCCTCCTATCGCTCATTGCCTCCATGTGATTCGGGACTGTACCCAAAAGCCACCGTTTTGCACGCCCTCTTGGACGTGGTAAGGTGGAAATCAAAGCACAGTGGGAACCACACAAGACTCTATGACGATCTCGGGTCAACAGACTACTCTGTACCAGTGTCACCAGAGAACTGCCATCTGACGTAAGGTATAATACCATCTGGGAGTTCTCGGCGAGTCCGTCCAGTGTACCCAGTCTCCACTGAGCACCCATATATCATCTCTGATGTCAAACACCAATGGATATGGGATCATCCATCGCCCATCTGTATGGGTCGAGAAGGTATACGCTAGTCTACTCTGGTATATCGATGCCCCGTCTCGATACACCCACGATTAGGGACTTTGAAGGATGTACTTATGGACTACCATGTCCCCACTAGTATGATCCGCATCATAGTCCAGGTAGTCAAGTACACATCCTAAGGGCTTTACCAACATGTAACTGAGAGACTATCAGTGTACACGTTAAGGTAAAGATCAACCAGATAGCATACTATCATGTCGAGCAAGAAAGTCCTCCCTATATATGTCCCAGCATCCACTCCAATATACATCCTATGTATAGTAATGGCCTCTAGGGCATACATATAACTAACATGCACATATTAAAGCAGAGACAAACCAAGTAGCATACTACCATTTCGAGCAAGATTGTATATACAACTGTGAATATCCCAAGCTTCCATCAAGTAATATACAAACTAGTATGATACAGTAATGGCCTCTAGGGCATATACACTAACATGGATGTTGTTGGAACAGTTTTAAAAAGTGTTATTACAATGACGTTTTCTTTTGTTTTGCACAGTGGTATTCAGTTGGAATATCCTGCACCTCATTCGACGAGGCAAGGGCCGAGATCCCTTCACCAGGAGTGACCCCTTGGGCAGAAGTTTGCGTTAGGGTAATAACTTCACTATAGTCGATTACATGTTGCTATGTATCGCGGTATTCAGTTGGAATATCCTGCACCACATTCCACGAGGAAAGAGTCGAGATCCCTTCACCGGGAGTGACCTCTTTAGCAAAGGTTTTCGCCACTATATTTTTCTAAAAAGCTATCAGGTTCCTTCAGCGATATCAAGTTCGTTACGTTAAGGGGTTTTCGCCAAAAACCAGCCGTAGCCCTCCGTCATTTCATATGAATGGTCAGTAGTATTCAAGCTATGTTGGTTTGGCCCTTAGTCAAGACATAGTGATTGGTAACTGCTGGGGTGTTCACATGTTGCATAGATAGATGCGTTGGTTTGGGACAGTCGTATTACTTTGTTGGCCCTTAGTCAAGAGTATGTTCGGGTGGGTTCAAATTAACAAGATAATGATGGGAAGAACTTGACATGTGACTTATGATTGGTTTGGCCCTTAGCCAAGGTCATAAGAGCATGGAGCAAAAATCATATCGGGAGTTTCTAAAGAAACTGAAACTTGCCAGGCATGCGCATACCTTCTGGAGTGTGATAACGTGAGTGGATTCCGTCATGTTATCATACGATGAGAGTTGGATCCCGATTCCCACTGATGAGTTGGTTTACTCTTCGGGTGATCCCGATTGATTCTTCTTTCAGGTTTGGAGGAGAATTTGACAGTACAGTGGGAGGTTTCTTGATTAGATAAAGTGATAACCATTCTGATCTAGGTTAGAGTGCACGCATAGTGTTTCTTTTCTCTCTCTCTTTGGCAGCGACCTTTGACCGACCCTAGACTATGACTCAGTGACCAAGTTGACCGAACCTTCTTAAAATACTGGCTTTTGGATTGTCTAAGTTGCATAAGTCATTGCCGCTCCTTCTTTTACCCTTTGCATTTCTCAGAACACCCCGTATTACTACGGACATCCACTTCCATTGGATAGATCCATCGTATGGTTATATACGAACTCGAAGGGACTTCTTCGAGGATGGATCCAGGTTCAGGAGAAATTGAATTGGTTTATTCGGTTGTCTTTTATCATCACCTTCTCTCAGGTTGCGAGGGCTCCTTTGTTTAGGAGAGTACACCTATTGCGCTTATTGGATAGTCTTCTTCTAAAGCATAGACAGGTACCGAAAGGTAGGGAATGAAGAAAACCAATTAGCCTAAGTAGGGTGTACAAAAGGTAATAAATAAAGACAAAATAAAAGGATTATAAAGAGGGCAAAGTAAATTGCGACTGCTAACATTCACGACCAAAACCGCGTACTTCATCACCACTCTTACTTCACCTTTGCTTTTTTCCTCAGTTCGGGAGAAATAGAATAAAGTATTATTCAGTTGTCTTTTATCATCACCTTCTCTCAGGTTGCGAGTACTCCTTGGTTTAGGAGGGTATACCTATTATGCTTTTTGGATAGTTTTCTTCCAAACCATAGGCTGGTGCCGAACGGTAGGGAAGGAAGAAAACCATTTAGCCTAACGATAGTGTACAGAAGGTAATGACTAAAGACAAATAAAGGGATTTGGAGAGATGACAAAGAAATATACGGTTACAGTCATGAATAGGATTATGGAAGAGGCATTACTAGGATTACCAGGATACCCCTACGAAACATTTTCATGTTTCAGTTACACTATGCATTGTTAAAGGAAAACTGTTTTCCCGATTAGATACTTACTCCAGGGTATGTATTTACCAGGTATGATTTTCACATCTATATGGTTTTACAGATGATGAGTGGGAGTAAGTTATTGGGAATAAGGTGATCATCCTCATTATATCGGAATTCGTTGTAATTGGTGATATTTGAGGAAATCGCCTGAGTTTTTTCCGGACGACAAGTATTTGGTTTTGAGTATCCGTTGTTGTGCACCAATTTCAAAATGATATATCTGTACGTTTATTTTTATAAAGTGAGATATAACTTTTTGATATTATGTCGATGACATTTACCTATATCAGTTGACGATTTGGTAAGGAGCATTGAACAACGGAGTAGTTCTTAACCATAAGTACAGTTTTCAACCTACGATGCACAGGTTTTGATCTATTCAACTCAGCGGACTTATACAGAGTATTGTATGTTGTCCAGTATCCATCAGGACAAAGGGGTTGGTCCTCGTATTATGTTCTGTTTACTTGTGATTTCTCTAGTTTTTAGACAAGTGTTTCATAGAAATACAAGGTCTAAGTTTTGAGAAGTTGCGGGTATAGGAATAAAGTAGGGAACCAGGTATCGCAAGTATCGGGATTCTTCAAAGAGATCGAAGATGTAGATACTTGTGATTGGTATTCAGTTGATAGTAATGGATTTGAGAAACTTGTTTCTTTTTCAGTCTGCTAATAATTGGATGTATTCCTAAGTTGAGTAATGCTGATCGGCCTCTCTCTATTAAAGTTGATATGCACTGGAGACAGCTGCATGATTAGAATCTGGTTCCAATTAAATAAGTGCCAAAGTTTCTATATTGGATATAGAATGGTTCATATCTTAACGATGTTAAGGTACAGGGAGTTGTCCGGCTTATGCTTAAAACCAGACTCTGGATAACTCAGGGCACGTTTCTGTAATGGCAGTTTGCGGGTTGGCCCAGGCTATGACGAGGGTTGACTTTCTACCATCTGTAAGATCAATAGTGATATTGTTCTTGACTCGCCACAGTTTTAGTAAAATGGATTTTTTCAGAAAACAGTAGTGGGAGTATGGTAGAACTGGAAGTGATTCCCGAACCGCAAACGATTACGGAAAATTTAATAGGACCTAAAAATTCAATCAGGTTTGACATTCCATTAGCCACTCCGCAGATATGGTGGGTAACCTCAAGCACCTGAGAGGTACTCCGTAGCCTCAAGGACGGTGACAGGGAGGTTCTTATTCACCCAGACTTGACACTACTGTTGTTCCAGGCTATGAGACCCGGCAGGAGGATAAGTATAGCGTCGTTCTAAACTAGCTTTAGAAGTGCACGTATATATTATTCTGCCAAAGGGTTGTTGTGGTCAGTGGGAGCAGCGGAAGCATAGTGAGCAAGTAGCTTATGTCTATTTATAGACTAGAGCAGATATAGCGGAGATAGATCATCTAATTTTGATGTGACAGTCATGGCTTTGACTTCATCAGAATAGGGGATGGATCTGTTAAGAAGGTAGTAGGGTGTGATGTCCTGGTATTTGGATGACATACACAGAGTAGGAAGTAAAATTCCTATACTACGATCGGTTATACTGTGGTTGTCACACAGTGTTTCTCCAGACAGGATATAGATATAATATCATACATTCTGGTTTCTAGATCTATGGCTTTAGATCTAGATTTGGGTAGTTTCCCAATGTGGGTACTTTAACAGTATTCTAATAGTATTTTAGAATAGATGACTCCTGGTATGGTGGTGTACCTGCAGGTGATGGAGTCACCCTCTCTAAAGGTGTCTTACAGACTAAAGGGGAGAGGGATGTGCATGATTGGCAGATCACTTGCTTAGGCAATTGAGTCAATCATGAGATGTCAAGTACCACACCAGATGTTGTTTTTTCACTAGATGCAATAAGTTTAAATTAATCCAATCCTGGAGAAACATTTGGAAGCAGTTTTAGAACATAAGTGGATGTTCTAGGGATTTGATGACGGCAGCCTCCTTCGGAGACGGTTATCATTCCAGGCTTCAAAGGTGACATGGTTGACAGAGTGATTGTCAGAGTTATAGTTTTCCCTCTGACGAGGGACGATATTATGGACAGTTGGTCCAAGATGATACTGTAGGAGGCATGGTGCAGGATACTGATTAGGTTCAGTTGACGATACAGTCTAAGAAGTTTGGATTTGGAGTTCATTTATGAACTAGGTCCCATCAGATATCCAGACATACTCTAAGATAGGTATTACTCAATTCGGGAGATGGCTTTCTCCGCGAATTTGAGATTAAGAGAGACATAGAAAGAAACATCGGGGCGGATCTACTCATTGAGACTATTTCTCGAACACAAGAGTTTTACAAATGGGCTTTGTGAAACTGATTAGTAGAGGAGTTGGGTGTTCGGTATCACACGGGCTGTGAGTATGCGGCATCGCAATAATTAGCCTTAAGTGCAAGTGGGAGATTGTTGGATGTAGTGCCCTCAAAGTCAATTATTGGATCGCAGGTACGTGATTGCAGTGATTGAGGAGGACCTATACCGGTAGCACAGTCTTACTCGAGATGATAGTATGCTATCTGGTTTGCTTTTATTAGTCGTGTATAGGTTCAGGTGACTGATCACTATGACACGTTGATAGAGCCCTTAGGATCTTGCTTGACTACCAACAGTATGATGGCGATCATATACGTGAGAGTTGGGTAGTCTATAAGCACATCCTTAATAGTGGTCCCTAGTTGTGGGAGTTTCGAGACAGGGCATCGATACTCCGGAGTAGACTAGTGTATATAGTTGAGACCCCGATGAGGGGCGGTGGCTGGTCTCATAAGCCACTGGTGTCAGTTGGATCACCTAAGATGTATACAGGTGCTCATTGAGTTATGAGTACACCGGACAGGACTCGCCTGGAATCTGCTAGTTGGTATTTATACCTAGCGTCAGATAGCAGTTCCCTGGTGACATGTGTACAGGTTAGTTCATCGACCTGAGGTTGTCATTTGTCTCGTGTGAGTTCCCACTGTGCTTTAATTTCTACCCTACCATGGCTCAAAGGAGTCATGCAAACAGGTCTTTTTTGGGTACAGTCCCAAGCCACATGGAGGCAAGTGAGCGGATCGGCAGGGGATTCGTCTCTCCCGGTATTGGGGGTGAGATCGCGCTGTGTCTAGGAGAGCTATTACACAAAGCCCTCGGCCGAGGCAGGAGATTTACTGGTAGGTACTCCAGTAGTATCTCAGGGTGTTCTGGGCTACACTCTGACACGACTTATACCGCTATTGGGGGTCTGACGTTACCAGCCTCTAGGCCCGATATGCGATACTCATAGACGAACGGACCAGACTGTATGTATATTGTCACTGATAGGCTCAGTAGGGTTCCATGATGAGTTCGCTCATCGGCTTCACTTGAGGTCAGTACATGGGCAGCCGTTACGCACAGCGAGTGCCACTGATGTGATTGTGGTTAAACCCACTGCCAGGGTACCGACGAGTTATTAGAGTCCCCCACAGATAGTTTCCCAAGTTCGGGCAAAACGTTGTAGAGGCCGTATGGTTTTATGGCAGGGTTCGGAAAATGCACGTGCACTTGTGCACGTGTCATATTTCGAACAGATAATACTGGTGGACTTTGGTTTAAGCCGGATCCATGTATTATATTGAGTCAGAATATTTTAGTCTCTCGTATTCATATTCGGTCGGAATACGGATACATGTATGTATACAGGCGAGGGGTATTTTCGTAATCCGTTACGAGAATATTTTAGAAGATGCATTTCTTTTTGGATTAATCATTTTGGTTTAAATGATTATTGGATTTTGGAAAGGGTGACTCATTATGGATGACACATTAACTCTAGAATGTTCACTAATGACTCATGTAGTGAGTTATCTAGTGAGTCATTAAGGAGTTAATGAGTTTTGTTTTGTGAAGAGATATTTGAGGAGATATTTTCATTAGATATTTCTCTTTGGTTTTTGATAAGAGATAAGAACCTCATTCATCTATTCACATAAGAAGAAAAAGAGAGAAGTTTTATATGCTTGAGTTCCTTCTCTCTTGATAGTTTCTTGAGTTCACCATTTCCAAACCCTAGCATCTTCTTCTACCTCTACCCTACCCCTCTCATGCGATGAGAACCCTAGGGTGTTTGAGACAAAGTATTCTACTCATTCTCTACTTCATCTTGGTCATCTCTTTTAGCAGACTTGATGACCGAGTTGCCTCGGTATAGAGGCGGGAGCCCGTTTAAAGATCCGTAGATGTGGTGCCACCTCGATGAGGAGCAAAGAGATCGGAGTTGCCGCAAAGGAGCGTGGGATGATGGCTAAAGACCGAAGGACTCGGATCGATCGATATATCCTTTCTACCTCTTTACAGTTTGTTAGTTTAGCGTTAATGGCAAGATCTGGGTTATAGAATGCGATAGCGCCAGTTATAAAAGTTTTTGTTCCGCGTTTGGCGTCACAATGACTGCCGGGGCGCTACCGTAGACTTCCACACAGTGCATAATGTTGTGGACTTTTACCCTTTGCTTCGTGTCGAAGTCTTGAACCTTGCGCTGCCTTTGTGCTTCGTGAAATTGTCCATTGATCTTCGTTTAATCTTCAAACTGTAGGCATGATCAAGATTCTTCCATTTGTTGGTCGTAGTCTCACTTTTGTATCTTCTTTTCATCATTTTCACTGTTTTGCTCCGAGAACCTGTAACCTGCATCTATGTAGCAGACATGGATCAAAAGCACCTGTTTATTTATAAAATGAATTAGAATGGGGAATATAATAATGCAAAATTATGATATGAACAAATACCCCCAAACTTATCTTTTTCTCGTCCTTGAGCAAAACTAGTTTTATTCTCGAAAAAGACCTAACCTCACTTTCACAGGGAAACGCGATTGCACTGAGCTCGTGCAACAAGCCGTTAAACCTCTAGGTGTCCCTAGTAGGTGGAGTGTTGTCTCCTGAGGGTTTTCAGCGGATACTACCCACAAAATCCTATCAATTCGGCCTATTGACTTTTATTCTCCAATTAGATTTTCTAACAAGAAACTCTATTATCTTTAACTCAGAAATTATCAACTCGTATTTTTCACGCTTCCTTATCATTTAATTTAAGATTATATATGTTTTGCAGATTTACTTAGCTTTTAGCATCTTTTAAGTTTTCCTTCTAGGGTTCCATCTCAACTTAGGAATTTTTATCATCTCTACTAAAGATATAAGTCATATTTTTCATTCCTATCTCTTATCTAAACCCCAATCATATACCCCTACGCGTGTGTATATATCACTCCTACACTTGGAAATTCAAATCAAGCTATTATACTTTTGTCCATCGTCCAAAGTACTTTTCAATTGGTGAATTTTTAGATGAAATTTGCTCACACATTCTTCATATGACCGTTAATACTTCTTGAGGTACCAACGACCGATTACAAAACGTGTTTGCACATTAAAGCGTAATTCCTAGTCTTGTAACACCTAAGGTTTTAGCAGTGACTCCCAAACCAGTTGGTCTAAGGCACTAGGTGATAAAGCACCCTCGCTAAATATTTTTTCTATTTATGCAGCCTTAAGTAATTACAAAAACCAGTGTTCATTTTTTTTATCTCTTTATTCACACTTGTATTTTTATTTTATTTTTCTTCGTACTAAGGACTTTAGACAAGAGCATTTCAAGGTCTCTTCTACTATTCCAAGTTTTAAGGTTCGTGTTTGTGCAATTTGTAGGGTATATATTTTCAGAATTTAGACTTAAGCTTAGGAATTATTTTTCAGACTTATACTTTAATAAAAATATCAATATTTTTCCTTTGTTTTAACTTAGCCCAAGAAGTGAACTCGAAATTTGCCTATTTCTAAATAAACTACAAAGACATATACTTTCTACCGTTAAATTTTTAGAAATGTTATTTTTAGGGTTTTTAATTTACTAAGTCTAAGATCTAGTTGTTCCTAGCTAGTTAACCTTTTTGTCAAACTCAAGTCAATTATGGCCAAAATTGAATGTTTTAATTTTTATAATTTTTCAAAATTTTCAGTTTTTATTTGATTTTTATATTTTTATATTTTTATATTTTCAATATTTTCAATTTTTATGATTTTTATATAAGGTTGCAATGCAGAATTTAAACATGCAAAAGAACAAGAAAATATATACAAAAATTTAGCAAAAGATAACTATATACAACCACCAACTCCCCCAAACTTATCCAAAGCAGTTCCCTCACTGCTCGGCCCTACGCCGCGCTCTTGAGTGTGAATGGGAATGCTCAGCCCTACCCAACAGGGTTCAAATCCCCTGCTCTACCTCCGTCAACCGCCGGTCGTGCTCCCTCGATGTCGCCCTCAACTCCTCTATGCCCCTCACAGCTCTCCGCATCAAATGTGCATGTTCTAGAGGGGTCATTTCTCCCTCGCTCGCGGTCGAGCTAGAGCTAGGTGTGCGGGCGGGCACGTGCTCCGCCGGTTCAGTCCTCGACCATACATCTGTCAATCGTGAATAGGACGTAGAAACGCCCTCAATAAGAGGCCGGACAGGTATGCCCCCAACCATGTAAAATTCGAATTCCTCCACGGGGAGGAAATATCGACAGAGTTGTGTAACCAGTATGGGGCAAGGGTAATTTGCGGCTCGTTTGCCCGCACCTATAGAGTTTAGTAAAATTGTGCACATGTCGAAACGGGGGTTTCTTGTCATGAGGGTATGCACAATATGCAATGAGTGTGTAAAAAATGTTGTGTTGTGGGAGCTACCGAAAATATTATTTTGTGCCCATCGGCACACAGTTAAGACATTTGCGAAAAGGGTTCTCGCTTGGATACCCTTCCGTGGCTCCCTTGAGCAATCATTGCCCATCAAGGGCATGTAATCCTCTAATTGCAAAGGTTGGTCATGAGCGGGTATACGAGGGATTAATGTGACCTCGTGTATAATGTCCCTATTGATGATAATTTCCCTCTCACCCCATTGCAATTTAATAAACCCGAATTGGGTGAGATACCCATCTTCCATACACTCGTAAAAAGAGTGACTAATTCCGGCAGTGCATAAGCATTAGGGTGATTGTATATCAAATAGTTCCAACCCCTACGCGCTATTTCGTTCGCAAAATAACTACCGTACACCTCGTATGAAAATACTTGTGAAAAATCACGTTCAAGTTGCATGCTGTGTGCCATTAGGTGATCTACAGATCTAGAAATATAAAAACAGAGAGGGTTTGGAAAGATCGAACCTCCCCTGAAAAATTTAGGGGGCGAAGATACTGTAGCGCGGTGGATCAGCGGCAGGAAGGGGGCTTCGGCGGCGGTTCAGCGGCGCGGCGACGGGATCTTGCAGAAAAACATCGGCGGCGGTGCTAGGGTTTCTGAGAGGATATGTTTTTTAGGGTTGAGAACAGAGGGTCGGGGTCTTTATATAGGGGAAAAGTGTTGGCTCTTTTGCAAATAGACCCTTCTAAAAAGGGAGATTTATTTGCAAATAAGAATTTTATTTATTTATTAACTCTGTAAATTTACAAAAATACCAATTTTTTTTTTATTTTCAAATTTTTTTTAATGTTATTTTGTATTTATATATTTACAAATGATACATACCCCCAAACTTGTGTGAAACAAAGTTTTGGCAAGATGAACGAAAATTTGGGGGTAAATGGAGGAAGACCAGTCAGTATAAATCAGCTCCTGCAAAAATAGGAGCTCCTCCGACGGGTCCGCAGTAAGGAACGGTTTGAGTCGATATCCGTTTACTTTAAATAAGGTACCGTCCTCCGGGTTTTCAAGATCTACCGCACCATGCGGATATACGGTGCGTACCAAAAACGGCCCCTCCCATCTAGATTTGAGCTTGCCGGGGTGGAAGTGCAACCGAGTGTCATAAAGCAAAACCTGTTGGCCAGGTTTAAAAGTTTTGCGCATAAGTTGTTTGTCATGGAACACCTTAGTTCGGTTTTTAACAATTACCGCATTTTCATAAGCCTCATCCCGCAGCTCATCTAGTTCATTCAATTGCAGCCTTCTATTGCTGCCCGCATCTCCCATTGATAAGTTCAACTCTTTAATCGCCCAAAATGCCTTATGCTCAATTTCAACTGGGAGGTGGCAAGCCTTCCTATAAACAAACCGGTATGGAGACATACCAAGATCAGTCTTGTATGCAGTACGAAATGCCCATAGTGCATCAATCAGTTTGTGTGACCAGTCTTTACGGTTTTTAGAAACCGTTTTCTCCAAAATTTGTTTAATCTGCCGATTTGAAACTTCGGCTTGCCCATAAATTTGGGGATGATATGGTGTTGACAATTTGTGATTAATGGAATATTTGCGCATTAAGGACTCAAAAGTCCTATTACAGAAGTGAGATCCATTATCACTTATAATTGCTCGAGGGTGCCCAAATTGAGAGAAGATATTTTCTTTAAGAAATCGAACGACAACCTTGTTGTCATTCGTTCGGCTAGGCACAGCCTCGACCCATTTTGACACATAGTCAACGGCCAAAAGAATATACATATTCCTAAAGGAATTGGGAAATGGTCCCATGAAGACTATTCCCCAAACATAAAAAATATCCACAACCAAAATTGGTTGGAGCGGCATTTCATTTCTCCGCGATATCCGGCCCAAGTGTTGGCACCGGGAGCATGTCTTGCAGTATTTGTATGCATCTTTAAAAATTCGTGGCCAGTAGAAATCACACTGCAAGATTTTTTCTGCTGTCTTCTTTGGGCCAAAGTGCCCGCCACACGCTTGATCATGGCAAAAAGATAGCACACTCTTAAACTCGTTTTCTGGGACGCACCGACGAATGATTTTGTCGGAACAGTATTTAAAGAGATACGGTTCATCCCAGTAAAAATGTTTTACTTGGGACAAGAATCGGAGTTTGTCCTGTTTTGACCAATCTTTAGGCATCAGTCCGGTGGCTAAGTAGTTTACTATATCAGCGAACCAAGGTTCGCATGACACGGTTAAGAGTTGCTCATCGGGAAAAACATCTTTAATAGGAATGTCAAGTGTGGGTGAAGAAGGAAGTCGTGAAAGGTGGTCGGCAACTACGTTTTCACATCCTCTTTTGTCCCATATGACAAGGTCAAACTCTTGTAGCAAGAGGATCCAACATATTAGCCGTGATTTAGCATCCTTCTTCGCAAAAAGGTGGCGAAGAGCTGAATGGTCCGTGTAAACAATCACTGGAGAGTGATTAAATAGGGCCGGAATTTTTCAAGTGCAAACACAACGTCTAAAAATTCTTTTTCTGTTGTTGTGTAATTCAATTGGGCCTTATTTAATATTCGGCTAGCGTAATAAATTACATGCGGCATCTTATTAATGTGCTGTCCAAGAACAGCACCAATGGCGAAATCAGATGCGTCGCACATAATTTCAAATGGATTCGTCCAGTCGGGAGATGAAAGAATGGGCGTAGAAATGAGTGAGTGTTTCAATGACTCGAACGCTTTCATGCATGTTGAGTCATAATCAAAAGTGGTGTCCTTGGCCAATAAAAGAGTCAAGGGTCTAGCTATCTTGCTAAAATCCTTGATGAACCGTCTATAAAAACCAGCATGGCCAAGGAAGGCTCGGATGTCTTTGACGCATTTAGGAGGAGGAAGATTTGAAATGACTTCAATCTTGGCTTTATCAACCTCTATGCCATTTTGCGGGATGACATGTCCTAAGACAATACCCTCTCGTACCATAAAGTGGCACTTCTCCCAATTTAAAGTGAGGTTCTTATCCCTACAGCGGGTAAGAGCTGCGTCTAAGTGCAGCAAACACTCAACGAAGGAGTCACCGAAAATGGAGAAATCATCCATAAAGATCTCCAAAATTTTTTCAACCATGTCTGAAAAGATCCCCATCATACACCGCTGGAAAGTAGCGGGTGCATTGCATAACCCAAAGGGCATGCGACGGTAAGTGAAAGTACCGAAAGGAAAAGTAAATGATGTCTTGTCTTGATCCTTTTCGGCGATGGGGACTTGATTATAGTCGGAATAGCCATCCAAAAAGCAGTAAAATTCATGCCCAGCCAATCGTTCTAGCATTTAGTCAATAAAAGGTAAAGGAAAGTGGTCTTTCCTTGTCGCGGCATTGAGTTTTCTATAATCGATGCAAACTCTCCACCCAGTTTGGGTGCGAGTAGGTATTAACTCATTCGCCTCATTGGTTATGACCGTAATGCCCGATTTCTTTGGGACAACATGAATGGGGCTAACCCATTGGCTATCCGAGATAGGGTAAATGATACCACTATCAAGACATTTGACAATCTCCTTCTTGACAGCCTCTTTCATAATGGGGTTGAGGCGTCTTTTTGGATCCCTTACTGGCTTGGCATCATCCATCATATGTATATGATGTTCAACTATGAGGGGACTAATCCCCTTGATGTCCGCCATAGTCCAGCCAAAAGCTTGTCGGTTATTTTGTAAGACCATTAAAAGGGCTTTCTCTTGCTCGAGAGCTAGAAAGGCCGATATGATAACGTGAAGGGTCTCATTCTCACCTAGGTAAGCATATTTAAGGTGAGACGGAAAAAGCTTGAGTTCGAGTTTTGGAGGTGAAACAATTGAAGGTAACATTGGTGAAACTGTTTCAAACTTGAAGGATTCCATCAATGGTTCAAATCGAGTGTAAGCAACCGAGTCGGATGGTTCAACTAACTCATCCGAAAAATCAAAATACTCAAACTCGGGTGGTGAGTCTTCAAAATCGTCCAAAAAAGTGAAACACTCGTAATCGTTTTCCGGCGTGAAAGCTGTGTCAGATTCTAGGAGGAACGCACTAGAGTCGTCAAAACTGCTGTGATCGAACAGAAATTTTTCAAGCTCACAGTCCTCCTGTGTGATCTCATGGATCGAGCACACATCAAGTATACTAGCATCAGGCTCGGAAGGCTGATTCCCCAACTTAAAAATGTTGAGTTCAATCGTCATATTTCCAAAAGATAGGTTCATTGAACCATTACGACAATTGATTACTGCATTAGAAGTCGCAAGGAATGGTTGACCGAGTATCACCGGAATTTGACTCCGGGGGTTAGCTACAGGTTGTGTATCCATAACAATGAAGTCAACGGGGAAAATAAAGTCCCCTAATTTAATTAACACATCCTCTAACTCACCCCTAGGATGGGTGATGGATCGGTCGGCCATTTGGAGAGCACAATGAGTGGGTTTAAGCTCTCCAACGCCTAATTGTTCGTATACTGAATAGGGTAGCAAATTGACACTAGCACCAAGATCTAAAAGTGCTCTATTGATGTTCTTATCCCCAATTGTTATCGAAATTGTAGGACAGCCGGGGTCCTTATGTTTTTGGGGTAAAGATTGGACAAGAGCATCACTAACAGCACTAGCTACGAAAACTTTCTTTTGTACTTGTGACTTCCTCTTCTTGGTGCATAAGTCCTTTAAGATTTTCACGTAAGAAGGAACTTGTTGGATTGCATCCAAGAGAGGTATGTTTATGCTAACTTGTTTGAACAACTTTACAATCTTCTCCATTTGTGGAGTTGGTTTATTGAATCTCAACCTGTTTGGAAATGGAACATTTTGAAAATTTGTTGAGTCCAATGTCTGTGGAGTAGATTGCGGAGTTGGAACGGATCCCAGTGTTGGTGTGTTCGTGAAGTGAGATGTGGGTCCGTTCAAATTAGAAGAAGTAGAGCCTTGTGAAGAATGAAGAATAAGCTCTAACGAAGAAGATGAAGATGATGAAGAAGAAGAAGAAGAACCACCGGCAGGGGTGTCATTACTAATACCCACGTTATTGTGCAACACTTTTACAGATCTCAACGTGGTCATAACATTTACATTATGATTTTGTTGTTCATATACAACATGTGCATTGTGTGTGTGACCGGGATTTGGCAATGGTTGAGATGGAAGCTTTCCCTTTTCTCGCTCGCTCAACGCAGCATTTAGTTGTGCAATTTGGGCCTCAATTGATTTGATGCTTTGATCGTGTGGGACACTGTTTTGCACCAAAGATTGAATGGAAGTCTCCAACCTTGCTGCGGATTGTGTAGATTGCTTTAGAAATGCATCTAGACTTCTTTCTAATGAGGTAACCTTATCATTATTCGGTTGAACAAAATTGTTTTGAGGATAAGAGTTGTTGGGCACAAAATTGTTCATTTGGTTTGGGTAAGGTTGGGGTTGGAAAGGTTGCTGGTATTGAGTTTGTTGAGGTGCTTGTTGTTGTGGAGGAGGCGGCCTTTGAAAGTTGTTATTGCCTTGGAATTGTTGATTTTGATTCCAAGCAAAATTTGGGTGGCTCCTCCAACCAGGATTATAAGTCGAAGAGTATGGATCATTTCTTTGTCTTTGCTGAAAGGCAACATTGACTTGATCTTGTTCTTGAACAGGTGGATTGTAAGGACACTCTTCGGTAAGATGTGATGGATCCGAAAAACAAGCGCAAACAGTTCTTGGGGGTAAAGCAGGGGCAGGAGAAGGCGATGAGATTTTGGTCTCAATTGCTTCTAGCCTTTTCGTAAGTGCGGCCATTTCGGCCTTCATTGCAATCGACATATCTAATTGATGTATGCCTGCCCTAGACTGACCTGTTGAAGAAGATGAGGTGGTATTAGTGCTTTCCTACTGAAGTGTTTGTTCAGCAAGATCGTCGAGAAACTGCCAAGCTTCCTCGCTTGATTTTTTTAGAAAGTGACCTTGACAAATGGTTTCCAAGAACTGCTTAATTGCTGGGTTCAATCCTTCATATAAAGTTTGACAAAGTTGCCAATTCTCGATACCGTGGTGAGAGCATTGAACAAGTAGGTCTTTAAATGTTTCAAAACACTTCCAAAAGGGTTCGGAAGGAAGCTGGGAAAATTGAATAATCTCATTGCGAATTCTCGCGGTCTTGTGATGTGGGTAAAACTTTTTTAGAAAAGCTTCAACAAACTCTTCCCAATTTTTAATCGAGTGTGATGCTGTTCTATATAACCATTTCTCGGCTAGGTCACATAAGGTGAAAGGAACGGCACATAGCCTTATAGCATCATCTGAAAGTTGGGTTGTCTTCATCATTGCGCAAACATTCTGGAATTTGTTTATGAAGATATTGGCATCTTCGGATTCCAGTCCGTGAAATTTTGGCAACATGTTGATGAAGTTGGGTTTAATCTCAAAGTTATCCCCATTTGCCGGTGAGAGTGAAAGACAAGTAGGTAAGGCGGTGCGGATAGGGTAGAAAAGATCCTGAAGCGCGATTCGTTGGGGCGCTTCAACAGGTGGGTGTTGTGGGTTATTCGCACCTAGCGGAGGTAGAATCAGTCCCACGGGTAAGGGGTTGTTAGGATTAAATCCCTTCATCTCCTTAGAAGACGAATAATGTGAAGGTGAAGGTAAGGAAGTGGAAGGAATTTTGACTTCGGAGTCGAAAGCATCGTCAGTCGGTACTAACGAGACACGGACTAATCGGGCACTAGTGTCCCTAGTCCAACCGGACATACACTAAAGAGGTAGTGTAGTCAAAAAGGTGAAAAAAACAGAAGGTGGGGGTAAGAAAACGTCAATGAGAAGAAAGTGGGTGTAAGTGGGGTGCACAGATTTCTTAGCGACAAGTTGCAAGTTTTTGTAAAATTTTTCCTTTTTGTGTTTTTTTTATAAGGAGCTTTTCTTTGCAAAAATATTTTTCAATAAAAGGATTAGACACACGTTCAATCAATCAAAAATGCACAATCAACCCTGATCTAGGGTCACCTAGGTCAACTAGACTGCTCCTAACTATTCCAAAGGGCAAGATGTGAGGACCTCAAATCGCCTCTTCACAGCCAGTTGTGGCTAGGTAAGCATAAGTAGAGAAAGGAGGGATCCGCTCACGAATCACCGTGAGACGAGCTTTTTAAAGTTACCTTTCCTTACTTGTCTAGCCTAGGCACCACAAAGTCAGGTTAGGATCAACGATCGATGCCTACAACTATTCCTTTGTCCTATTTAGCGCGAAGTCTTTAGGGAGTCTAATCTTTTTTTAATTAACTTGATGGTCAATACAATATGCTTTATGTGATTTTTGGGGTCCTGGGAAGGGTAATGAAATCCCCACCCAATCTGGATTGGTGTTTAAGCCCCTTAAAGTCAATTTAGATATGCAAAGCAGTAAACACAATCAAACACTTGCAAACAAATTTTTTTTAGCGCGGTGCAAAGAATCCTGCACAAGATCAAGTTATTGAGAAGGGGAGAAATTTTTGCGTAAAGAATCCTGCAGGAAATTTTTACAGAGGAGATATCAGGGGGTTCAGAAGAAGAACAGAAGACTTACAAAGGGGTTTCGGGTTGCTGACGTCAGCAACCCGAGGCGGATCCGCGGCTAAAAGCTTCCTCTGGCGGCGGTTCCGCGGTCAGGAAGAAAGATCAGGCCTCCAGTCTTTTTCTGTTGCTCTGTTGTTGTACTCCTCTGTTGTTCAGATCTTCTATTTTCTGTTTCTCTCTCTGGAATTTTCCAGATCTGAATCCGTTCGTCGATCCTGCACAATTCAAACAAAACACCCTTAAAAAAATAACAAGATGATAAAATTTTTATATTTTTTTAATTTTTCAGTTTTTATGAATTTTATGTTTTATATTAACCCGAAATTGCAAAAAGAAAATAACTACGCCATCCTCGGCAACGGCGCCATTTGATTTGTACCTAGTTTTGTGATCAAAGAATTGCTAACCGCAATCAAGAATGGCGTCGCTTGGTAGCTAGCCGGTGAGTACGGGTCGGTCCACAGGGATTTTGTGTATTCTCAATCTGTTCTAACGAGTTAATTCCAAATGGTGTTGGATTGATTATCACTAAAAACTAGGTTGATTTAAACTAGGATTAAAACCTTGCTAGGGTTAGGTTTAGGTCAAGTTTGGAAATTGGTATTTCTCACCGCTTTCAATGCCCTAATTTAGATCTATTTAGGTGTTATGGTAATAATTAATAAAGGAGATTAGGACGATTGGGAAGAAACGATGTTTCTTCCTCTAGGTCCTTGTCCGTCATTTCTTAATTCTTACCCTAACCTCCATGGAAAACATGCACAACCGGTCTTTTAAACTACGGTATTGTAACACCTGAGTATGTGTTTTGTGGTAATTGTGTGTTTAATGTAGGGTTTTTGGTAAAAAGTTTACCAAAACGGCTTTTAAATATTTTATCGGGTTTTATGAATATTTTATTGGAATTTTATCCGGGCTGCACACACTTGTGCGTGTTAACTTGGGTTAAGTCTAGGGTTGCCATGTTTAGCTAACCATGATGGGTTAACCATTTGGTTATGTTAATGGGGTTAATTAAGGGTTTTTGGCTTTGTTGGAGGTGATTAGGGTTAGGGTTGACCTTGTGTAGGAGAGAGGGAGAGCCATGATGGTTGTGCATTTATTAAGAGAGAGAGAGAGGTGGCAGGGTGTGCCATGATCCACTTCATTCTTCAATATCCTTTGTGCTCTTTCACACCCCCCTCTCACTCATATCACTCCCTCTCATTTCACTCAAATCACTCCCTCTCACTCTCACACATCACACCCCTTCAAAACATCAGCAACAGCTGCATCATCCTAAACAACAGCCCCCAATATCAACACTTCAGCCCCAATTGTTATCACATCAGCTGATAACACCCATCAGCCCCAATTCTGCATCAGCAGCAACCCCATCAACAACCTCCACACACCATCATATACTTCAACCTCACCACAAACCAACACACCAACTAAACCAACACCACAGCCACAGCAGCTGCTGCAACAGCAAAAGAAAAAAAAACAAAAGGAATTTGCAAGCAGCAGCAGCTACAGAACCAGCTTCAGCAACAAACAGCAACAACAACATCAGCAACAACACCAGGAGCACAGCAGCAACAACCCTTCCTCCTCCTTCTTCTCCTCTTCTTCTCTTATATCCTAGGATCCTTGAGGTATAATCTTGCAACCCAACTCCTTTCTTGCTTGATCATGGTTATTTAGCTGAAATTTAGTGTTGTTATTGTGATCTAGTGCTAGTTTTAGGTGATTTGAGTGAGATTTGGCCAAGTGATGGTTTTGAATGTTAGTATAGCCTTACTAGGTGCTGTGAAGACCAGTTTAACCAAGATTACCCCAGATTTCTAGTAAAATACCTTAAAGTTGAGAATCGACATAATTTAGCGATTTAGTCGACTTTTTGACCTTTCTAAGATCTGCTATCACCCGGGACCTCCTAAAATAATTTTGAGTTGGCAGTGAGTTGTGCAGGCAAACAGAAACCAACACCAAAAGCCCTATCCCCAACCACCTTTTATGGCCGCAGATTAATTCCCTGGCCAGAGCAGGAGGGAACTTCCTCGTTTTTCATGCATGACCCTATTTCGTGTAAACTTGACCCCTGGCATATCCAATTTTGTCTGATTCCAAACAGGGTAAAATCTGGGTTGATTTTCTTGAGTTGGCATATGATTTACGACTTGTTTAGCAAGGATTTGTGGTATTTGGTGATTCGTTACTGTCGGGTGGCGTTTGAACGTCAACGGCAAAGGGTTATTGGCTGTGTTTGCACGCGAGGCTATAGGTTTTTAACTGTAGGCGTAGCGCGTGCCGTTTTGGTTTCCGATGTGATTTCATGTGTTTTAGAGTTTGTGATATCCTTGTAGGTACCCTATGTGACATCGAGGCGTTGGAGATGCAAATGGCGACGTCGGCATCGGCACGCATAAAGCAATGTGAGTAGATTTATATCTACGGGGAGAAGTCGGGTGGATGGCGTATAGCACCCCCGCAGTCCGATGTCTAGTATACCATATATATACTACACACACACACACACACACACACACACACACACACACACATATATATATATATATATATATATATATATATATGCTAGCTTATGTCTGACATGGTTGTTAGGATGTGTTAGGTGTAATATGCATAGGTTAGGGTTTGAATTAGCTAGTGTAGTTCCTAGTCGCGAACCCTAGAATAGGTTTACACCCACACGCACACATGTGCGGAATTGCTATGTTCATACTGTGACGATGAGGATATTGGAGGACATTGGAGATGAGTCGATGAGATTGGGCTTAGTGTCGTGTTATTGGTGATGTGAGGTGATTCGTATTTGGGATACGATATGTGATTTTAGTGGACCTTTGAACGTGTGTTTCACACACGCATTCTTACTTATATAGATGGTATCGACTTGTACTAGACTTAGGTCAGTACCCCAGATTATGTGAGATGATGATAAGGATACCAAATAATTGATGAGGTTATTGTGATATTGACCCGTACACAACTATTGGGATGCCGTACGACGATTTACCGTACGAGCTATATATTGATGATTGATCCGCACTCATGACTCGAGAATGTCCGATGATATACGATATCGTACGCGATACTATTGAGGCGGAATCACCGGCCATTACATTTATATTTATATATATCGACTCAGATTTAGGTGGTTTCTATACCCCTTCTGATGGACTTGATATTTAGACCTGTAGTTGCATAGGAGGTGTTAGACTAGACCCGAGTCTTACCCATTTCAAAAACTAACGAATCGGGAATATCTTAAAAACAAGTAAAGGGATTCTACGGGTATTTTCAAAGGACGTATCTTTCTTAAAAACTCCGTAGCCCTTATTTTACTAAAGACCCCGATTTGTCTTATTTCAAATGGCACAATTGCATGACATATACTTAGTGATGTAGACTCTTCCCTGTTGCGTTGATTTATTCGATTCCGCATTTTCATTGCTATTCGCATTTCATTTCATGTGCTATTGCTATATTACCATCATGCCGTTAGGACACCAGCACCATTATCGATGATGCGTATGTTCCACGTACACTTGCTTGCCGGCTCACACACTTCATCATCGATAATTGCCATGTCACTACACTGTAATTCTGTTGCATTCAGGATATGACCCTTGCATGGAATATTTGTACAC
Source organism: Agapanthus africanus (assembly GCA_030015575.1). Lineage (NCBI taxonomy): Eukaryota > Viridiplantae > Streptophyta > Magnoliopsida > Asparagales > Amaryllidaceae > Agapanthus > Agapanthus africanus. The sequence continues at coordinate 287,815,645 of CM057347.1, forward strand.
ATACTTATTGTACACTTATATTTGTGCACATACTTACTGTATATTCATACTGGTACACATACATGTTTGCACATACATAGATGATATTCCTAGATTTGGGAACCGCAAGATACTCTTTAAAACTGATTCATTTTAAAAGAGCGGTTTCCCTCAATATGTGCATATTACTACTCCAGGTTGCATGATAGACAAATGTGCTTGCATTTCTTTTACATGTCGCATATATCATGCTTTTGATTATACGCATTGAGATATGTTGTTTCCATGATATTTCTGGATTTGGGAACCGAGGATATTTCGAAAGAAAATATGTGATTGTTTTAAAAACCCGGTTACCCTTGATATGATATTTCAGTGCGTCCACCATGTGTTTTCTCGGTGCTAGAGTGATATATGAAACCCGATTCGAGAAGGCGGATGAGGCCGAATGCGGGTACATGGTGGATCCGGTACGGTACCCCGGGGCGAGAACGGATCGTTGTGCAGTAGACGGTGAGCCTGGCTGAGGGACTACTACCTACCGGTGATCGGTTGGACCTGGCGGTTATCCGGAGGATACTGACCAGAGTCGATAGATGGATATGGGCGTACTGCTGTGGCCGAGGGCCGATACCGTAGACGGAGCCCGCGAGCTGACCCGGACTGACGGATGCCCGATGTATGAGGATTTACGTGCCGATGCTAGGCACGGGTTTCATGATGTTTTCCATGATTTTGATTATATCCTCACATTTACATGCATGATGCTTATTGTCATTGGGTGACGGGTCGACGGGATCCACGTTTATACAGACTTTGATCACATACAGACTTGATTACATTGATCATACTTCATATGTATATATAACAGGGTATGAGGGCGCTGTTATATATACCCTTACAGCAATATTAGTGGAATGGGACGCTAATATATGTGTATTGATATCCATTTGATACTTCATCATATTTACTTCATGCAGACATACCTTATATTATGACATGTTATTACCTGAGGCACTGGCACGAGTATTTGGCACTACCTACATGTTTAGATGTTACATTATCACCTTATCCTGCTTCAGGCTTATTCTTTGAGCTTTATATATATCTGATCGTATTGACCTAGGATTATGTCATGCATTCGATTTCTGATTGTAGATATTTTCTATTCACGAGTTGGCAACTCACCCTCGTTGTGCCACAGTTCTTGCAGGTTTTGCCGTACAGGTTCCATAGCGGCATTTCCGGCACATTGCTTTCCTTTGCAGGTGATTTGCTGGGTAGGTGGGTTCTTTGCATCAGAACCACCCTTGTTATGTATTATTCATTGTATCTAGAAATTCCATCAACCAAAACTTGTATATTGTTTCAGACTTAGACACTAGTGATGTATTATTTTGACCTTAGAGTCGTGCCTTGTAGTATATCGGTTTTCATGCTGTTGAGTTTTCTTTGAGTTTTCAACCTCGCCCTTCGGCGTTGTATATCATATTGCTTGCATGGTTGTGCCCGTTGATTGACAATGAGCTAGCTCCCGCTTGGGGATGCATTTTACCATTTCATACATATTATTTATGTTGTACCCCGTTCGGGGCCAGTATTTACAAAGTTTCACTCTGCCGAAATTTTCAGAAAAGATATGTGATTTTTAAAATGCATATTCGGCTTAGTTAATTTAAGAAAAAAAAACTTGATTTTTAATACATGTCTTCTTCACTTTTAAGAGCTATTTTCCCTACTTCTTCAAACTAGTTTTCCCTTATTTATTACTTAAAAAGGTTTTAGATTTCTGGGCTTTTGGCTTACTTGGATCAGATGGGGTCCTATAGGCTTCATATGATTCAAGTGCCAGTCACGGGCTATTTCGGGTCGTGACAAAGTTGGTATCAGAGCGCTAGGTTAACCTTGGTTCGAGTCTAAGTTTGACTATGTGGAGCCTAGGGCGTCTATATGTATACGGAACTTAGGCTTGACCTTACGGAACTTAGACTCAGTCGAGGGGGTATTAGACCCGAACTTTCGTCGCGTAGGATGACCCTTGGTTGATGGAATAGGTGACTAAAGTAGAAGTGACGTACCGTGGGTATGTTCCGCGGCATACTTACGACACGCCACTCCACTTAAGAAACCTTAGGATGTACATATTTTCGGGATCAGTGATTCTCTTCATATCTATGATTATACACCCATTTGAGATCCTCGATTCTATTAGTTCCATGATCACACCTTCATTGATGCTGTTCCTTCTTATGATCATGTATCCATTCTGGATCTGTTGTTTTCTTTCTTGCCATTGATCTGCTCTCTTCGATACTCGATTGAGGTTCCTGTCGCCATTGTTTGTGCGCAGCTTGAGCTACTGCTAGTGTTACGGTCAGGGAGAGCTCGTCTGGTACGAGGGCCGACCATTGCGTTTTCTGGTGACATCGGAACGTCTCGAGTTAGTATTGATGATTGTGACCTCTTGTGGAGGCGAGTGATTGGTTTTACACCGGATGATCGGGCCATTGTTAGAGCCGCCAGTTGAGAGAGGACTGTTGATGTACAGCATACCTCAGAGATTATGATGTCGCCTACCGTGCAGACAGATGAACCAGCTGTTGCTGAGATTGATAGGATGTCGCTTCCGGAGCTTATGAGCTGAGATCGCCGGAGCTTCCAGGCAGATATGAGACAGATGATAGCTAGTCTACCCGATTTGAGAGACAAAGGTAATTCGTCCGATTTATGCGCCGGAGCAGGCCCAGTTGAGTTGAAGATTTCCAGAGTGGAGAGTCTTACTCAGATCTAGAGCGGACCGATTTAGAGATGACCGCCAATGTATCACCTTTCCTGGAGGATTGAGACGTTGTTCAGCGTACAGACGAAGGAGCCAGTGTTTTCTGCGAACGACGAGATATCGCCCCAGATGTTGGAGCTTATGCGGTACGAGTTGTACTAAGAGATGATCGAAGGTCGCTAGTCATCAAGGACGAATGACTAGGACATGTGGATCGTTCGCTTACCCCGATGTGAGGCCATCAGATAGACTGATTCCAGCTAGAGACGACTTCACGCAGGTACGTTGAGAGTCGACAGAGACGATCGAATGTCAGAAACCTACTATTCCAAGTTTAAAGTATTCGGAAAGACATGCATGCAATTCTATGGACCCTCTAGAAGAATGAAACCCTAACTCGACATAATGACCGTGTGAAAGCCTTTGAACCTTAGGGTTTGCGGCAGTTCCACGACGCTATTAGTGAGGCTTGGGTTTGCCCTTCTACGGCTGGACCACCGATGCTGTGGTATGTACTCGATACTATTAAACTATACCCAAGATGTTGATCTCTTGGGGAGGGTTATGAGGTTCTGACGAGTCGATCGGATGGGTCGACATCATTCGGATATCATGTGATGGGACATACTGCTTGGGAGACTCCAGATACGAGCATAGCCGTTAGAGCGCAGTCCATGCAGCCACGATGAGACGAGTCCGAATCAGTCGACATTGGAGCCGGGAGAAGTGAAAAGTTAGCAAGAGATTTCGACGAGATGACGTCCCACTCCACTGACATCAGAGATGCGATACGCACGCAGAGGCATTGTATATGGATACATTTGCCGGAAAGAGGCGCGATGAGTATGCAGTCGTTCCGGAAGAAGAATTTGCTTCAGTAAAGGACGATGACTTCCGGGCAATTCGGCAGGAATGAGATTAGAGAGAGACCTCGACAGGACCTTTCTGGAATACTATACGAGAAGACCTGGATCCAGGAATGGTCATATTGCGCACACCCAGCAGGCCAAGTTCGGCATCGTCGACGAGATAGTTGACCAGGTTCGGATAAAGGACCTCACCCTGATGCGTTGTGAGTTGATCGAGGACGGACAAGTGTTGAGTATTCCTTCGATGGTTGGGACGCGTTCCCGAGGACCTGTTCGGCCAGACATCTTCTACAGGATGATGAAGCTACAGAGTACGCGATTTTGAGTCCGTGTGAGAGACTTCGGATTGACCGTGGCCGAGGACAGTGCAGTGCGAAGACTGTAACACCTGAATATGTGTTTTGTGGTAATTGTGTGTTTAATGTGGGGTTTTTAGTAAAAAGTTTACCAAAACGGCTTTTAAATTTTTTATCGGGTTTTATGAATATTTTATTGGAATTTTATCCGGGCTGCACCCACTTGTGCTTGTTAACTTGGGTTAAGTCTAGGGTTGCCATGTTTAGCCAACCATGATGGGTTAAACATTTGGTTATGTTAATGAGGTTAATTAAGGGTTTTTAGCTTTGTTAGAGGTGATTAGGGTTAGGGTTGACCTTGTGTAGGAGAGAGGGAGAGCTATGATGGTTGTGCATTTATTAAGAGAGAGAGAGGTGGCTAGGGTGTGCCATGATCCACCTCATTCTTCAATATCCTTTGTGCTCTTTCACACCCCCTCTCACTCATATCACTCCCTCTCATTTCACTCAAATCCCTCCCTCTCACTCTCACACATCACACCCCTTCAAAACATCAGCAACAGCTGCATCATCCTAAACAACAGCCCCCAATATCAACACTTCAGCCCCAATTGTTATCACATCAGCTGATAACACCCATCATCCCCAATTCTGCATCAGCAGCAACCCCATCAACAACCGCCACACACCATCATATACTTCAACCTCACCACAAACCAACACACCAACTAAACCAACACCACAGCCACAGCAGCTGCTGCAACAGCAAAAGAAAAAACAAACAAAAGGAATTTGCAAGCAGCAGCAGCTGCAGAACCAGCTTCAGCAACAAACAGCAACAGCAACATCAGCAACAACACCAGGAGCACAGCAGCAACAACCCTTCCTCCTCCTCCTTCTCCTCTTCTTCTCCTATATCCTAGGATCCTTGAGGTATAATCTTGCAACCCAACTCCTTTCTTGCTTGATCATGGTTATTTAGCTGAAATTTAGTGTTGTTATTGTGATCTAGTGCTAGTTTTAGGTGATTTGAGTGAGATTTGGCCAAGTGATGGTTTTGAATGTTAGTATAGCCTTACTAGGTGCTGTGAAGACCGGTTTAACCAAGATTACCCCAGATTTCCAGTAAAATACCTTAAAGTTTAGAATCGGCATAATTTAGCGATTTAGTCGACTTTTTGACCTTTCTAAGATCTGCCATCACCCGGGACCTCCTAAAATAATTTTGAGTTGGCGGTGAGTTGTGCAGGCAAACAGAAACCAACACCCAAAGCCCTATCCCCAACCACCTTTTATGGCCGCAGATTAATTCCCTCTGGCCACAATTTGTGGCCAGAGCAGGAGGGAACTTCCTCGTTTTTCGTGCATGGCCCTATTTCCTGTAAACCTGACCCCTGGCATGTCCAATTTTGTCTGATTCCAAATAGGGTAAAATCTGGGTTGATTTTCTTGAGTTGGCGTATGATTTACGACTTTTTTAGCATGGATTTATGGTATTTGGTGATTCGTTACTATCGGGTGGCGTTTGAACGTCAACGACAAAGGGTTATTGGCTGTGTTTGCACGCGAGGTTATAGGTTTTCACCTGTAGGCGTAGCGCGTGCCGTTTTGGTTTCCGATGTGATTTCATGTGTTTTAGCGTTTGTGATATCCTTGTAGGTACCCCATGTGACGTCGAGGCATTAGAGATGCAAATGGCGACGTCGGCATCGGCACGCATAAAGCAATGTGAGTAGATTTATATCTACGGGGAAAAGTCGGGTGGATGGCGTATAGCACCATAGCAGTCCGATGTCTAGTATACCATATATACTATATATATATATATATATATATATATATATATATATATATATATGCTAGCTTATGTTTGACATGGTTGTTAGGATGTGTTAGGTGTAATATGCATTGGTTAGGGTTAGAATTAGCTAGTGTAGTTCCTAGTCGCGAACCCTAGAATAGGTTTACACCCACACGCACACACGTGCGGAATTGCTATGTTCATACTGTGACGATGAGGATATTGGAGGACATTGGAGATGAGTCGATGAGATTGGGCTTAGTACCGTGTTATCGGTGATGTGAGGTGATTCGTATTTGGGATACGATATGTGATTTTAGCGGACCTTTGGACGTGTGTTTCACACACGCATTCTTACTTATATAGATGGTATCGACTTGTACTAGACTTAGGTCAGTACCCCAGATTATGTGAGATGACGATAAGGATACCAAATAATTGATGAGCTGATTGTGATATTGACCTGTACCCAGCTATTAGGATGCCGTACGACGATTTACCGTACGAGCTATATATTGATGATTGATCAGCACTCAGGACTCGAGAATGTCCGATGATATACGGTATCGTACGCGATACTATTGAGGCGGGATCACCGGCCATTACATTTATATTTATATATATCGACTCAGATTTAGGTGGTTTCCATACCCCTTCTGATGGACTTGATATTTAGACCTGTAGTTGCATAGGAGGTGTTAGACTAGACCCGAGTCTTACCCATTTAAAAAACTAACGAATCGGGAATATCTTAAAAACAAGTAAAGGGATTCTACGGGTATTTTCAAAGGACATATCTTTCTTAAAAACTCCGTAGCCCTTATTTTACTAAAGACCCCGATTTGTCTTATTTCAAATGGCACAATTGCATGACATATACTTAGTGATGTAGACTCTTCCCTGTTGCGTTGATTTATTCGATTCCGCATTTTCATTGCTATTCGCATTTCATTTCATGTGCTATTGCTATATTACCATCATGCTGTTAGGACACCAGCACCATTATCGATGATGTGTATGTTCCACGTACACTTGCTTGCCGGCTCACACACTTCATCATCGATAATTGCCATGTCACTACACTGTAATTCTGTTGCATTCAGGATATGACCCTTGCATGGCATATTTGTACACATACTTATTGTACACTTATATTTGTGCACATACTTACTGTATATTCATACTGGTACACATACATGTTTTCACATACATAGATGATATTCCTAGATTTGGGAACCGCAAGATACTCTTTAAAACTGATTCATTTTAAAAGAGCGGTTTCCCTCAATATGTGCATATTACTACTCCAGGTTGCATGATAGACAGATGTGCTTGCATTTCTTTTACATGTCGCATATATCATGCTTTTGATTATACGTATTGAGATATGTTGTTTCCATGATATTTCTGGATTTGGGAACCGAGGATATTTCGAAATAAAATATGTGATTGTTTTAAAATCCCGGTTACCCTTGATATGATATTTCAGTGCGTCCACCATGTGTTTTCTCGGTGCTAGAGTGATTTGTGAAACCCGATTCGAGGAGGCGGATGAGGCCGAATGCGGGTACATGGTGGATCCGGTATGGTACCCCCGGGCGAGAACGGATCGTTGTGCAGTAGACGGTGAGCCTGGCAGAGGGGCTACTACCTACCGGTGATCGGTTGGACCTGGCGGTTATCCGGAGGATACTGACCAGAGTCGATAGATGGATATGGGCGTACTGCTGGGGCCGAGGTCCGATACCGCAGACGGAGCCCGTGGGTTGACCCGGACTGACGGATGCCCGATGTATGAGGATTTACGTGCCGATGCTAGGCACGGGTTTCATGATGTTTTCCATGATTTTGATTATATCCTCACATTTACATGCATGATGCTTATTTTCATTGGGTGACGGGTGGACGGGATCCACGTTTATACAGACTTTGATCACATACAGACTTGATTACATTGATCATACTTCATATGTATATATAACAGGGTATGAGGGCGCTGTTATATATACCCTTACACCAATATTAGTGGAATGGGACTCTAATATATGTGTATTGATATCCATTTGATACTTCATCATATTTACTTCATGCAGACATACCTTACTGTAGGGATCCTAGGCACACTCATGAGGTTCCACAAGGCATCTACCATGGCAAAATCAAAAATTTTCCATGTGCCGAGAAACCCTAATTGAGATCGTTACTAGAGGTAAGGCGAAAAACATGCAAGTTAACTACTTTAACTACAAGTGAAAGGGACTACAACCTTTGTAGATCCGGTCCTCCACTTCCAAAGCTCCGTGACGATGTCCCTTCGCTGCGATCATCGGGATCCCGGACTCTAGCGATGGTTTCATCGGAGAAATAAGCGGGCTAGGTCGTTGACTTCGATGCCGAAGATGATCTACGTCGAGGCGACTCAAACTCAAGCTCCATCTTCACTAGGTCATGAATCTTGTGAAGATAACACACTCTACTATATGGCAAGTTGTAGAGGATGAAGAAATAGGAAGTGGGTTCACTTTAGAATTGGATTTCTCACTTGATTTCTTCACTTGGAATTTTCTAGCAAGCTTTCTTCTTCATAAAGAAGAAGAAGAGAATAGAAAATGAATTATATGTAAAAGAAAATTCAAGTGAAGACTTATCATTTAGCAACCATGGGTGAGTAAACTCATGTAGAGAGTAAACTAAGGTTTAGGCTAATGGTTAGGTTAATGATCAAAACAAAATGGCTAGACTTTTCAAAGATGCTATGAAGCTTCAAGCCAAAACAAGAAAAGCCACCATTTAGTTTTTCCAAAATAAATAAAGAAAATAAAACCCTAACCATTAACCTAAACTTGGTGTAAGTCATACACACACCCAAGTTTGCATGTATCATCAAACATGATACAAACTAGTGCATAAAAATATATCACATATACAACTTGTGCACATCAAGTGAGAAAATCAATCTTAAGTGAACAAATACTAGTTAATGTAAAGTAATATATCAAATATATAATTATACATTAAATCATTAAATCGATACTTGATTTAATGGTCCGGTCATACTGCATATAACCGACTAATATCAAGTGTATCAATATATCGAATCAACATTTGATTCGGTAACCCGGCTATATCATATATAACCGTCCGATGATACAAATTGCGAGAATAGAATTCAGTATCACATACTGGTATTATTCTAGGTCTCGCACATATCTCATATGCGCTCCTATTTCGTTTCGCTTGAGCCAGGAAACCTCTGTGTAGGACTCTAAAGACTCGTCAATACGCCGGCAGTAGGTGATGATCATATCAAACACCCACAAGCCGCAAGCGGTCTGCTAAACATAACGGCCACCCAGGTATTGAGCGATCAGAAGATCAACGAGCAAGCCCGCTCACACTCCTGTGAATCCAACTAGTAACACTTACCGTACAGTCCGGTCTGTTCGTCTGATATGTCGCATATCTCGCCTAGGGGTGGTAAACGTCAGACCCAAGTAGCTTGATAAGTCATGCCTATGTATGGTCCATAACAAGTATGAAACTACTGATAACACTTACCAGTAAATCAGTGCAACCCTGGCCAGGGATTTCCAGTTATGGCCAGTCGAGCATAGCGCAACATCAACCCCCAATACCGGGAGAGATGAATCCCCTCCTATCGCTCATTGCCTCCATGTGAATCGGGACTATACCCAAAAACCACCTGTTTTCACGACTTAGTAGAGCCGTGGTAGGGTGGAAATCAAAGCACAGTGGGAGACACACAAGTCTCTATGACGATCTCGGGTCAACAGACTAAGCTGTACCAGTGTCACCAGAGAACTGCCATCTGACGTGAGGTATAATACCATCTGAGAGTTCTCGGCGAGTCCGTTCAGTGTACCCAGTCACCACTGAGCACCCGCATACCATCTCTGATGTCAAACACCAATGGATATGGGATCATCCATCGCCCATCACATGGGTCGAGAAGATATACGCTTGTCTACTCTGGAATATCGATGCCCCGTCTCGATATTCCCACGACTAGGAACATTGAAGGATGTACTCATGGACTACCCAGACCCCACTAGTATGATCTTCATCATAGTCCTGGAAGTTGAGTACACATCCTAAGGGATTTATCAACATGTAATAGAGAGACTGCAAGTATACATGTTAAGATAAAGAACAACTAGATAGCATACTATCATGTCGAGCAAGAAAGTCCTACCTATATATGTCCCAGTATCCACTACAATATACATCTCATGTACAGTAATGGTCTCTAGGGCATACATATAACTAACAATCTCCCACTTGCACTAGGGCCATCTGTAGCAGTGGTTGCAGTATCTCATACTCAACCATCCCATATAAGTCTCTCTCTGGGAAAAGGCCTTTGTGAGTGGATCCGCCGTATTGTCCTCTGAGTCTACTCTCCAAACCTCGATCACCCTGGAGATTAACTATCTCCATGATCAGGTGATGCTGCCTCAAAATATGTCTGGGTCACTGATGGGATCGGGGTTCCGGGGCCAAAGCCACACTTCCATTGTCACACAATGGTAGGAACCTAGTTCATCTTATGAACTAATATACACCCAAACTTCCTCTTTGGTATTATCTTTGATAGCGATGTCACCAGCCTTTATCGTCTAGTCTGCCACGGTATCTCAGCTTGGAACTATTCCAACATACCGTCACTCTACAGAGGGTAAAGACAATGCCTACGACTGACATTTAGTCGTCCTTATCACCCTGGAACTTTTTCAGTGATTCTCCCCAGGATCGATTGATACCATCTCACTACACCTAGTGAGAATCCTAACATCCATTTAGATCTATCTCATAGATCCAAAACCCAGGATTTAGGAGGTATCATTTTGATCCTATATGGAGAATCCATGTGATAAGAGGAGATTGACCGAGTGTAGCATAGGAAACTCTTTTCCTATCAAGAGTATGTTGTCCATGTACAATACGAGGATGACCACCTTACTCTCTACTACCTTTTTGCATATACAAAGTTCATCTACCATTTTGATGAAGTTAAACTCTTCGACTACCACATCAAAATAGATGTTCTAACTCCGCGATGCCTGCTTTAATCTGTAAAGCAACTTGCACACGTTTCCGCTGCTCCCACTGTTCACGAAGCCCTCTGGCTGTGTACTTATAGACGCTCTCTTCTAAATCAGTATTTAGAAAAGCCGTCATGACACCCAACCGCCAGATATCGTAGTCATGGTATGTAGCCGTGGTAAATAGGATCTGGATGGACTTAAGCACAGGCACTGGAAAAGGTTTCATCATTATCCACGCCTGGTCGATGATGAAAACCTTTAACAAGTCTAGCTTTGAAAGTCTCAACTTTTCCATCTACACCAAGCAATCTTCTCAAGATATACTTGCTCCTGATGAGGATTTAACCCTTCAGATATAACATCCAAAGTCCATACTTTGTTGGTGTACATGGATTCCATCTCAGATCGCTAAGCATCCAGCCATTCTTACAGATTCTCCACTCTTGATGGCCTGTTCGAAACTAGTCGGGTCATCATCTCATGATGCAATCCTTGCTCCCACTGTCATCGAGAAACCGAAGTACCTCTCAGGCGGATGAGAAACCCTGCTAGATCGGCGGAGAGGCTGAGGTTCGTCGGAGTCTATTGAATTCTTTGGTTCTATCAAATCATCAGCTGTAGTTTATATAACTGGAACTCCTTCTAGTTGAACAGAACTGACCTTGCCTCGATCTTGTCCGGATTTTGCTTTTGACATAGGCCGGACAATCCCAAATCTTAATTTCCTTAAGAGATGGGCTCTTCCCATACCATATCTCATATGAAGTGGTAGGCATTGATTTGATTGGAATCTAATTCAATAGGTATGCAGCTTCTCAAGTGCACAACCCCCAAAAGGAAATAGGTAACTCAGTAGTACTCACCATAGAGCACACCATATCTCATAGGGTGTGATTGCTCTGCCCCGATACACCGTTGTGCTGTGGTGTATACAGAGGAGTAACACTGAGAGAGAATCTCATTCTACTTTAGAATAGTCCAAGTGTAGGGTTACTAGGTACACTAACGAGGTACTACAACGCATCAAACATGCCCGATTAAAATTTTAGCCGTGCCGAATAACCCTAAACTAGATCGTTAACTAGAGATTAGGCGAACATATGCAAGTAAATCACATTTACACTAAGTGAATACGAAAATACAACCTTTGTAGATCGGTCCTTCACTTCTTAAGCTCCTTGATGTAGTCCCTTCGTTGCGATCATCGGACTCCCGGACTCTCGGACGGCTCCATGAGAAAATTGCAATGGTATTGCTTGAAGTCTTCGAGGCCGAAGATGATCTATGTCGAGGGAATACGGACTCAAGCTTCTACTTCACTAACCAAAGAATTAGTGAAGCAAACACCCTAAACTAAAGTGCTAGTCTAGTAGAGGATGGTGAGATAGGAAATGGGTACACTTTAGAATTTCATTTCTCACTTTGTATCTCTCTCTTTATCAAACCCTAGAATCAAAGTGAAGGAGGAAGAAGATGAGCTCAAAATGAGAATGGATAATAATCAAGAGAGAGAATGAACTAACCATGGTGAGTGAGTATCATATACTTAACTCATGTAGAAACATAACCATGGCTAATAATAGTGGTTGGGTTAACTAAATATCATATGTAAAACAAATTGAGTTGAATTTTTCAAAGCACTAAAAGCTTCTACAAGCTTCATGCACTTAAGAATTTTCCCCACCGTTGGATCTTTGATCCAAAGGCCCCTGTTTTACAGAAGAAATCTTCTTGTTTAAACAAGAACAGAAAAAATGTCCTTAAATCTTCACTCTGTTGTTGCGCAACTCACCAGCATGTGACACGTGTCTCGCAGTGAAGCGCTTGCGCAACTGCGCGGACACGTGTCTCGCAGTGAAGCACTTGCGCAACAGCGTTTGCGCAACTGCGCAGACACATGTCGCGCAGCGGTGCGCTTGCGCAGTTGTGCTTGCTCAACTGCGAAGACACGTGTCGCGCAGCCGTACGCTTGCGCAGTTGTGCTTGCGCTTGCGCAGTTGTGCTTGCGCAACTGCGCAGACACGTGTCGCGCTGCCGTGCGTTTGCGCAATTGTGCATGCGCAACTGCGCAGACACGTGTCGCGCAGCCGTGCGCTTGCGCAGTTGAACGTTGCTTATGTTTTTTAAAGAGCCTTGCTCTGATTGGATGTACTGCCTTGGGCGTTGTGCTGCCGTGTCAACTTCTGACACGTGGCGCGTTGCGCGCAGCGCACGGGAACTGAAGCGTTGCTTCAAAATTTGAATTTTCAAAATTCAAGCAGAGCCTTGCTCTGATTGGGGGAACAAATTCCCCCCCACCGTTGCGCTTACGTGGCCTCCTAACGTGAGCGCAGCGGTGGCAGACTCCGAACCGTCGCTCCATCTCCTGGAAGCTGAAAGGGCACTTGATGCCTATAAATAGGACCCTTGGTCCCTTAGATGATTCTCATCTCTAAAATTTTACTTTCAGAACCCAGGGCCCTGCTCTCTTGTTTAAACACTTTTAAAAGTTCAAACTTTTAGAGAATTTTAGGTAAAAATATTAATTGTAATTAAATTAAATCAATTTTAAGAGCATTGCTATCAATAGATCCCAGATCTAAAGAAGATCCATTTAGGGTTTCACTTAGTAGAGCTTTGCTCTAAGGGGGTCCATAGAAGACTAAGGAAAGCCCTATTAGAGTTCCATTAATAGAGCTTTGCTCTCTAAAAGATTTTCCCTGTATTTTCTCATTTCATTAATGGAGCTTTGCTCCTCCCAAATCATATAGAAGAACTCTTAAGAATTCTTCATGGATCTTTGGAACTTAAAGATGTCATTTTATTCCTCAGTGCATTATATCGTTTTGCTTAATCAGTCTTTTTGATAATTCTGTCGATCCTCTTTCACAGGAACAATGAACGCCCACATGTATGCTCTTAACGAGATCATCTCTCATGAGGGCATCCTCCGACTTGGCCATTCTCAAAATCGGGAATTCACAAACGAGGAGTGTGCTGAAATAATGAGTCGCTTCGACGCATACGACGGTCCACTGCTTCCCCGACGTTCCTTTCTTCTTAAACTTATCGTGGGAGCTATCTGGGAAGCGCTTCCCCTATTCTGTTCCGGCGTGCCGCTTAGGGCGTTGGATGCCGCTGAGGACAGGGTGCACTCTGTGTACCTATTGAACTTTATCTCGAAGAGACGGCGAGACAGTCTTATTGACCTCTTGCACGAGGTCTTTCAACAGTCTGCCATACTCGCTGCTTATCGGGGGGTGGAAGACATCGAGAGGGACCCTGACGCTTGTGCTCGCGAAAGGAAGCACACTAGAATGGTCCGCGAGGCTTGGAAAGTCATAGATAGGATCGCTTTTGAATTCCCCAATCCATGCCCTGGATCTGAGGTTATTCCATTGTAACTTTCGTTTATTGTTTTTATGACTGTAAGAACTTCGGGCAATATTAATGGAAATTTTTTTTATCCCAGCTTGTCTTTATTATATATCTTTGTCCTGAGTATTTTTGCCCATGCATGAATGAATACGTCCTGAACGCTTGATCAAACGTAAATCGGGTGCTCTTTATGTTGCTTTTCCTCTTTCTCAGCATGTCGTCACAATTAGCAGGTAATAGAGTAAGCTTCTTGATTTCTTCATGAGATAGCGAGGGCTTAGGCCGCAGGTTCAGATCTGCTGCCTAAGACTTTTCAACTCTATGAGCCGTAAGGGTCTCATAGAGACTTTTCTCCCTACGGATCGAGGGGATCTCGTAGGTGGGTTTTTCTCCTTAGGAATCGTGAGGATTCCTAAGTGTGGTTTTCTCTTGTAAGTCGTAAGGATCCTACAAGAGAATTTTTCCCTCTTACGAGTCGAGAGGACTTGTAAGCGGTTGTTTCCCTCCTTGTCGAAGTTCGATGTTGGAGAGAGAGACCCGTGGATGGTATGCAAGAGACCGTTTTGGGCTAACTCGCAGGGTCCCAATGCTTAGGAAACAGGCTTCTTTTATGCCCACTGCCTAAGGCTTCATCCCACGAGTCGAGCCGCCTCGACAATTTTTCACAAGTCGAGACGAATCGAACGTTTCTCGCAAGAACATCTAAACGTCGCATTTAACCTCTGCTCTTTACGACAGAAGCCCGTTAAGGTTGGTGGTACTTAGGGTTTTGGCCATCGTACCGTCGCATAAGCTGATATAGTCCTCGATAGGCAATCGTGCTGTTCGAGTAGCCCTGCGACTGCCGTGTCTCTGATCCCTTCGGGGGCTGGACAAGACGTCTTCAAGCAATCCTCCGTGGAAGTTTGACCGTTGGAAGAGCAAGCGCTAGGAATTTGCCATGCCGCTTTTTACTTGAGGTTAGGCTCATTTTAGAGAGCCCCGATGAGTCATAACCACTCCGCGCTGGTGTGGGATGATCCCCGATAGTCTTTCGGGTTTTATATGAGTTGCCGTCAAGACCCTGAAGCTAGGAATTTGGCCTTTGCTTCGTTTGTTTGATGACGTTGCGTCTGCTGTGTCGAGACGAATGTTAGGGTGACATCTCATCTGCTGTATCGAGACGGACGTCGAGGTGGTGACCATTCTGTGCTGGTGCGAGATGATCTCCGATTGTCTTTCCGGTTTTATATAAGTTACCGTCAAGACGTCGAAGTTAGGAATGTGGCCTTCGCTTCGTTTGCTCTGGTGTGTCCAAATCCTGTTGGAGGAAGAACGCTGGGGTTGACATTTCGTCTGCTGTATCGAGACGAACGTTAAGGTGGTGACCACTCTGTGCTGATGCGAGATGATCTCCGATTGTCTTTCCGGTTTTATGTGAGTTACCGTAAAAGACGTTGAAGCTAGGAATGTGGCCTTCGCTTCATTTGCTTTGTCATGTCTGAATCCCTGCTGGAGGAAGAACGCTGAGGTTGACATTTCGTCTGCTGTATCGAGACGAACGTCAAGGTGGTGACCACTCTGTGCTGGTGCGAGATGATCTCCGATTGTCTTTGCGGTTTTATGTGAGTTACCGTAAAGACGTTGAAGCTAGGAATTTGGCCTTCGCTTCGTTTGCTCTGGTGTGTCCAAATCCTGTTGGAGGAAGAACGCCGGGGTTGACATTTTGTCTGCTGTATCGAGACGAACGTCAAGGTGGTGACCACTCTGTGCTGATGCGAGATGATCTACGATTGTCTTTCCGGTTTTATGTGAGTTACCGTAAAGCCGTTGAAGCTAGGAATGTGGCCTTCGCTTCGTTTTCTTACACTGCGTCTGGTGTATTGAGACGAATGCTGAGGTGGAGCTGGGATTTTGCCATCACTCCGCTTTGTTTCGACCATGGGGTCTTTTGTTAACTTTGCATGTACACCCCGCTGGGCTGCGAAGGAACGCCTTTGTTGACATTGCGTCTGTTGTAACGAGACGAATGCTAAGGTGGAGTTGGGATTTTGCCGTTACTCCGCTTTGTTTCGACCGTGAGGTCTTTTGTTGACGTTGCATCTGCCTCCAGCTGGACTGCGGAGGAACGCTGTTGTTGACATTGCGTCTACTGTATCGAGACGAATGCTGAGGTGAAGCTGGGATTTTGCCATCGCTCCGCTTGATGGTGTAACATCTGTGTCCTGTTGGAATGAGGAGGCACACCGTTGTTGGTCTCTAGGCTGTAGACGTGGCCATTGAGATTTGGAACTAGGGACTTTGTCATGGTTCCGTTTCGTTGCGATTCTGAGGTCAGTTGTTGACGTCATGTCTGCATCTAGTTGGAGTGAGGAGAAACGCCATTGGTGATCTTTAAGTTGTCGATATTGACGTCGAGACCCTGAAGTTAGGGACCTTCCTTTGCTTCATTTGTTGACATCGTGTCTGTAATATTGCGACAAATGTCGAGATGGTCTCTAGGTTATCTATGAACCGTCGAGATTTGGCTTCGCTTTCTGGTGGAGCCTGTTGGGAAGGTATTGTTCCCTTTTTATCTGTGCCCCTGGATTGCATACAGGGATCGATGTGATTTCACCTGTAGGGCAAAAAGCTTCATTTTTTCATTTTTTTATTCTTTCCGCGATGCTCTATCATTTCAGCTTTTTATATCGCGAAAATCGCGATTGCCCAATCATTTCGGCTATTTTTCGCGGTGCCCAATCATTTCGGCTATTTTTCTTTTTACTCGCTGCTTTTTATTGCGAGTTGCCCAACCATTTCGGCTATTTTGCATGCATACATTTTTACTTGCTGATTTTGTTTGCAAGCTGCCCCATCATTTCGGCTATTTCGTATGCATATATATATATATATATATATATTTTTTTTTTTTTTTGGCTCGCTGATTTTTTTTTTTTTTGCGAGTAGGGGATTTGGGATCTGATACCAATCTTGGCATCAGCATCGCTGCGACTGGAATATTGCCAGGAGCGAATCATCATCTGCCTTAAAAGGACTTGGAATTTGATACCGGTTTAGGCATCAGCATCGCTGCAACTGGGATATTGCCAGGAGCGAATCATCATCTGCCATGAAAGGACTTGGAATTTGATACCGATTTAGGCATCAGCATCGCTACAACTGGAATATTTCCAGGAGCGAATCATCATTTGCCTTTGTCGATCCCGAACAAAGGTGGCTTAGTAAACAGGATTAAGGGTCCTGTCGGCTAAGGCTTTTGACTTCATGAGCCGTAAGGGTCTCACAAAGGTATTTCTCCCTACAAGTCGTGAGGCTCTTGTAGGTGTGTTTTTTCCTTGGGAATCGTGAGGATTCCTAAGTGCATGTTCTCTTGTAAGTCGTAAGGATCTTACAAAAGGGTTTTCTCCTTATAAGTCGAGAGGACTTACAAGTGTTGTTTGCTGTACAAGCATATCCCTAGTCACGGATGAGACTTTGTTAGGGAAATATTTATTCGCGCCCGTCGATTGTATACAAGGGTCATTATGAGACGCTTGTAGGGCAATATCGAAGGTTGTGGGGGCTGCTTAAGAACAGGTTAAGGTTTCTGCAACTTAAGACTTTCAAATCTTATGAGCCGTAAGGGTCCCACAAGAGAGTTCTCCTTACGAGTCGTGAGGATCTCGTAAGTGTATTTTCTCCTTCGGAATCGTGGGGATCCCTAAGTGTGTTGTTCCTTTGTGAGTCGTAAGGATCTCACGCAGGTGGTTTCTCCTTACAGGGTCGAGAGGACCCTATAAGTGTTTCTTAACGAGGTTGCGCCCTTTCAGGTTTTCACAAACACTCGCCGGTAGCCCTGCTGTTTTTACTCACGGAGCCCTTTCGGGTTTTCATCCGTGCCCATTTTGCTTATGGACATACCGTTTTTTTTTATTCTTTTTATTTATTTTTTTTTTTTTACGAGGTCGCGCCCTTTCGGGTTTTCACGAACACTCGCCGGTAGCCTTGCTGTTTTTACTCACGGAGCCCTTTCGGGTTTTCCTCCATGCCCGTTTTGCTTATGGACATACCGTTTTTTTTTATTTTCTTCTTCTCTCTCTTTCTCTTTTTTTTTATTAACGAGGTCGCGCCCTTTCGGGTTTTCACGAACACTCGCCGGTAGTCCTGCTGTTTTTACTCACGGAGCCCTTTCGGATTTTCATCCGTGCCCATTTTGCTTATGGACATACCGTTTTTTTTTGTTTTTTTTTTATTCTCGTCAGCCTGAGAATGCTGCGGTAGTAGTTTAAAAACATTTCGGTCATTTGCAAGTTTTAGGACATTGCGGTCCATCATTAGTTTAAGGACATCTCGGTCCGTTGTTAGTTTAAGGACGTTTCGGTCCGTTGTCGCCGTATTTGAGGCGAATATCTAGTTTATTTACTTTTCGGTCTATGAGTCCTTCTCTATGAATGAACATGATGCCCCCGGCGTATCCATCTTCTTCGGAGCGTGCGGTTGTGGCGGACTCACCTTCCAGTTCTCAGACAGCGCAAACTTGCCCTGTTGGTATTGGTCTTCAACCCAGTTTTTGAAGATGTAGCAGTCCTCGATCAGGTGACCTACTGTTTGGTGGTAAGGGCAATAGTTAGGATTATTAACATCGCCTGGCCGCAACGGACGTTTTGGAGCCGGCAGATTGATTAGTCTGTTGCACACTGCCAGCTCGAACAGTCCCCTTGTTTTATCTTGCGGAAACGAGTAAGGACGTTTCAACTTTTCTTGGAGGGATTGCCGCTTGTTGCTTTGGCGAGCAACCGGTCTAGGGTCACCTGATTGTTGTTGAGCGCTGGCGACGAGGGCCGTTTTTCCTTTTCCTTTGTTCTTCTTGTTCGGTCCCTTGCTTACGGGGTCGGGATTTTTTCCGAGTAGCATGCGATTGCATGGCTGAACGTTCTCGCAGCTTCTCAATTCCTTTATTTTTGAAATAGATTCCCCGAGGGAAGAGTTGGGGATAGCTTCTTCGTCAGAGTCGCTTCCAAAGGTGATAATTTGTGATCCCTTGAAGTCGGCTATATGACAGTTTGCGGCGGCTCCTTTGCTCTCATATATCGCATTTTTCCGATGTCCACAAGCTTCACACTTTGTCCTGTCGAAGTGTTGCTTTTGAGCGACATACCCTTGCCACCAACAGTTAAAGGACTCGCAGTCTTCGGTAGGATGTATGATCTTCTGATGATATAAACAGAAGTTAGGGTGCATCTCTACCTCAGAGAAAGAATTTTCTTCAGAGGGCGGTAGCTTCATTCCTACTGATAGAGCTTTGGCGAACCGTTTCCTCGTCTTGAATTTGTTTTTACCCGCAGTGTATGGCTTTTGATTTGACGGGAATACCTTGGTTCTTTCCAGTATGGCCATTTCGTGCTCTTGATTGGCTTTTGCTTTCAGACGAATTTCACTTAGGAAGACATCGATCAACTCGTCTGATGGCTGTAGAATCTCCGGCTCAGGATTCGCCATTGGTTTCTCAGCGCAAGGAGCCTTTTTATCATCCGTCAGTGAATGAGAAATCATATGACAAGTCGTTACGTAGTCTTCGGATTCATCCGATGAGTTTTCTCCATTGTTTTCATCTTTGACTAAAGAACAAGCTGCCCCCGGCGTGTCCGTCTTCTTTGGAGAGTGTGGCTGTGGTGGGTTTACCTTCCAGCTTTCAGACAACGCGAACTTGCCTTGCAGGTATTGATCCTCGATCCATCCCTTAAAGACGAAACAATCCTCAATTGGGTGACTTACCGTTTGGTGGTAAGGGCAATAATTGGGATTATTAAGATCGCCTGGCTGCAACGGACGTTTTGGATTCGGCAGATTAATGAGTCTGTTGCGCACTGCCAGCTCGAACAGTCTTCTCGTTTTATTCTGAGGAAACGAGTAATGACGTCCTAGCCTCTCTTTGAGGGATGGGCGTGGACGCACGTTGTTTTGGCGAGCGACCGACCTTGAGTTGCTCGACTGTTGCTGAGCGTTGGCAACGATGATCGCTTTTCCTTTCTCATTTCGGGGATCGGGTCTTGGAGGAGACGGTCTATGGCCCATCTGGTCCATTTGGGCTAATTTGTCGATCAAGGCCTGGAAGGTGGTCGGCCTGAAGAACATCATGAATTGCGAGTTGGTCGCCTGCGGATCGAGAGTGCCCACAAACATGCCTACCGCAGGTGCCTCTTCTATGCGTTGTTCGCATTTCGACCATAGGTTTCGCCATCGTGTTGCGTATTGGACCCACGTTTCGCCTGGCCTTATCCTGGCATTTATCAGTGCTGTTATCGGGGTGCGTTCACTAGCACTCGTGAATCTTTGTGTAAACAGCAGTTCCATCTCTGCAAATGTTTTGACAGAGTCGTTAGGTAGCTCCGAATACCATTCAAAGGCTGTTTCTGCTAAGCTGCCGACGAATTGACGTAGCAACAATTTGTCATCGCCTCCAGTATTGCCGCATAAGGCCCTGAATTGAGCGACATGCTGATGCGGATTCCCTGTCCCTTTATATACGTGGAATTTAGGGATCGTATATCCTGGCGGGTAACTGATTTGGTCATACCAGCCCGGATACGGTCGTCCGGTTCTAACAATTTGCCCAGCCGCTTCATTCGCCTGATGAAC
The DNA here is from genome assembly GCA_030015575.1 of Agapanthus africanus. NCBI lineage: Eukaryota > Viridiplantae > Streptophyta > Magnoliopsida > Asparagales > Amaryllidaceae > Agapanthus > Agapanthus africanus. The sequence continues at coordinate 287,836,392 of CM057347.1, forward strand.
CCGGATCTGCTGAGCTATATATTCGTCTAGGTCAACTTTGGAGATTGCCTCCTCCTTGGCTGTTGACAGAGCCGGCGAATGATTTGACGTTTCTCCCCTGTCGTCTTCAAGGACGATCGGAGGATCTTCAGCAGGAGGGTCCGGCTGTAACATCATCCTTACTATATCTTGGAAGAGGAGCGCCATCTGTTTTATGTTAGCCGCTTGCTCTGCAGCTTCTTTGTCCCTCTTTTCGAGGACTCTGCGTAAAACGTCAGCGTCGGTTTCTTGGTCTTGACGCTCATCCGAAGACATTTCAGAGCTTTCTTTTGGCTCAGTGAGTGCAGCCATTGTAGTCATCATTTCCTGAAGCTTTTGTTGTTGCTCCTGGGCTTTCGTCACGGATCGGGTGAACGGTCGGTGGCTCGTAGAAGTGCGGCTTTCATCCTTTCCAGAAGTCATACAAACAGTGTGCACCACCATGCCCCCAGACTTGGGGCGTTTGTGTTCAGCGCTTTTATGCTTCGCCATGTTCACAGGGGCTTTTTGTGGCCTCCTTTTTTGAGTGATTGGAGTTAAGGGAGCCGTTGTAGTGGGCACCCAAGTAGCTTTTGCTTTTTGTGGTTTGACAGAGTAATCCTTCCCCTGCCGAACCTTCATCTTTTTCTGTCGTCGGAGGCAGTCTTGATCGATCACCGACTCTTGGACCTGTCGCCAGACTTTGTAAATTTTAGAGGACAGCCGTTGAGAGGGCTGCTCTAGCTTCTTCTCTGGAGTATTCTCCACAGGTGAAGGAGTTCGTTTCAACATCGCAGTAGGAGAGTTTCTGTGCACCTTGTTGAGCAGTTCAAAGCGGTTCTTGGTTGGAACAGCAGCATCGATCCTCACCATCGGAGCTGACGGAGTTATCCCAGAGGGGGAGTTGCCCCCAGCCTTCCTTACTCGACGCCAGTGTCGACGTCGAGCGTGTCGTGCTGATGGAGTTGTTTCAGCTATAGGGGTGACCTTCTCATGCCCCCTGTGTTGGTCAGAATATACTGGTGCCAGCTTTTTAAAGATCGACGTCCGTTGAACGGGGACGGCCAACTTGTCAGAAGCGGACTTCTGAACATGGGGAGCAACCTTGGTGATTTTGCCAGGAACGGGCGTTGGAATAGCTATCCGCTTCGGGATAACGCCTTCTGGTATGGCAGGCTTCTTCATGAGCCTGTTAGAGCTCTGGCCTAGTCCGTTAAAAACTGAAGCAGTGGAGTTGGATGACCCGTTGAGAGGGGTCGCGGCAGTGGTAAGTCGATCGAAGACCGACTTCTTTGGAGCTTCTTGCAATGTCATTGGGGCGTTGAAGCTCATTGGTGGGAGCATGGTCCCAAAAAATAGTCCAGTGGTGGCTTGAGCCACCTGCTCCACCGGCATCTTGAAAAGGGAGGCCGCTTGGGGCCCATAAGTCACTCCTCCAGCAATGACGGAGCGAGAGTTATCGCTGCGGACGGTGCAGTTCGAATCCATCGATTTTCTGTTTTCTGCATAAAGCAAGACACCAAATCTTAGTACCTTGAATCCACAGGCAATCACAGCAAACCGCGATTTGTTCGCGAACACGACACACGAAGTGTGGAGTGGAAAGAGGAAGAGGTCCCACCGGGCGTGCCAGAATCTGTTCCCCTCCGAAAGGCGGCGCGCAGGACCGCGATGTCCTGACGCTGAGATTCGGGGCAGATGCTATTTGGTTTTATCCGTCTACCTCTCCGAAGATGCCAAGTTGATTTATGGCACCGTGTATCGGAGGTTTAGACGGATGCGGCCGATGTAGCAGACTTCGTCAGATTCCCCCTCGCTTGAGGGGTTTTTGATTGTGGGGACGCTCTTCCCTGCAGGCGCAAGCCCCTGCAGTTAATTACGCTACCGCATCGCGGTAACAACTTTCTCCTTCTCCAGAATTTCACTTCGTGTCGTGTGTGTTTGTTTTGTTTGTGGTTGCCCGTGGATTGTATACGGAGACTGAGTAATGCCGTCGCCCGTAGGACGTGGATTAGTCGAAATCCGTATTTACTTAGATTTGGTTTGGTGTTTTCAGTTTAAGGATGCATTAGTCGCGTTGCGGCTAAGATCAACTTAAACGTTCGTCAAGGATACGTTAGTCCTGTTTTAGACTAAGATCAACTCAACATAGTGATTAATTTAACGTATGGCCATCGGGACTCGTCACCTCTCTGACGTCGTTGAAGGATTACAACGACATGTATCAAAGGAGCTCGGAGATGTACCCTCGAACCAGAGTTGATTGGGAGTTTTATAATCCATTTAAATATTTAAGGATACGTTAGCCGTGTTTGGGGTTAAGATCAACTTAAACGTTTGTTAAGGATACGTTAGTCCAGTTTGAGACTAAGATCAACTTAACGGGACCGTTTAGATCCGACAAAAGAGCATTTGGGCTCTATTGTGCCAGTTTAGGGACGTGGTGGTCCGATATTAGTTTAGGGACGTTTCGGTCCGATATTAGTTTAGGGACGTTTCGGTCCAATATTAGTTTAAGGACGTTTCGGTCCGATGTTAGTTTATGGACGTTTCGGTCCGATGTTAGTTTAGGGACGTTTCGGTCCGATTTTAGTTTAGGGACGTTTCGGTCCGATATTAGTTTAGGGACGTTTCGGTCCATTATTAATTTAGGGGACGTTTCGGTCCGATATTAGTTTATGGACGTTTCGGTCCATTATTAGTTTAGGGGACGTTTCGGTCCAATATTAGTTTATGGACGTTTCGGTCCATTATTGGGTGTGTGGCCGTTGGGACCCGTCACCTCTTTGACGTCGTTGAGGAATTACAACGATGGATGTCAAAGGAGTTCGGAGATGTACCCTCGAACCGGATTTAGATTGATTTAGGGGAGCCATTTTGCTCAGCCAATTTAATTTAAGGACTTATGGCCACGATTGGGCTAAGTCCAGTAAAAAAAATGTCCAACATTGCTTTTGCATTTCCTTTTATTTTTTATTTGGGCTTTGCCCAGAAAAGATGCAGGGCATCAATTTGTTTTGGGCTCTGTTCTTTATGAATGATGCAGAGCATCAATTTTATTTGGGCTGAGCCCTTTTATTGCTTTGCAATTTATTTTGGCCTGCTAGGTCTTTTTGATTTGGGCCTGGCCCTTCAAGTAATGCATTGCATTTGTGCAAAGCACCAAGAATCTTTTAGATTCAAGGAAAGGAGTGCAGAGCACTTTTTAATTTCTTGATCTAAATTTAGATCAAAGAGAAGAAGAAAATTCTTTTCTTTCTTTCTATCTCAGAGAACCAGAGGTTCTCTAGCAAGTGCAAGGCACTATTTTTTTGTTATTTTTATTTATTTATTTATTTATTGAAGATCACTGATTTTGTCTTTTAGATCAATGATCTATTCTTAAGAGAATTTTCTCTTAATTCAAAGGTTTTTACCTTCTTCTTTGTGTTCTCAAGAAGTTCTCTTCTTCTTTTTTTTTTAATCCAATTGTCTCTCCCTTTGAAATGGGGTCTGGGGTCCTTTTTATAGTGCTCAAAAATCAGTTAAATTTGTTAAAAAGATCTTTTCTGAGTGATTCGGGGAATTTTCCCCACCGTTGGATCTTTGATCCAAAGGCCCCTGTTTTACAGAAGAAATCTTCTTGTTTAAACAAGAACAGAAAAAATGTCCTTAAATCTTCACTCTGTTGTTGCGCAACTCACCAGCGTGTGACACGTGTCGCGCAGTGAAGCGCTTGCGCAACAGCGCTTGCGCAACTGCGCGGACACGTGTCTCGCAGTGAAGCGCTTGCGCAACAGCGCTTGCGCAACTGCGCGGACACGTGTCGCGCAGCCGTGCGCTTGCGCAGTTGTGCTTGCGCAACTGCGCGGACACGTGTCGCGCTGCCGTGCGCTTGCGCAGTTGTGCTTGCGCTTGCGCAGTTGTGCTTGCGCAACTGCGCAGACACGTGTCGCGCTGCCGTGCGCTTGCGCAGTTGTGCATGCGCAACTGCGCAGACACGTGTCGCGCAGCCGTGCGCTTGCGCAGTTGAATGTTGCTTATGTTTTTTAAAGAGCCTTGCTCTGATTGGACGTACTGGCTTGGGCGTTGTGCTGCCGTGTCAACTTCTGACACGTGGCGCGTTGCGCGCAGCGCACGGAAACTGAAGCGTTGCTTCAAAATTTGAATTTTCAAAATTCAAGCAGAGCCTTGCTCTGATTGGGGGAACAATCCCATAGAAGTCTCTCACTGGGAAATGGCCTTTGTGAGTGGATCCGCCGTGTTGTCCTCTGAGTCTACTCTCCTAACCTCGATCCCTTGGAGATCAACCATCTCCATGATCAGGTGACACTGCCTTAGAATATGTCTGGATCACTGATGGGACGGGCGTTCCTTGGCATAAGCCACAACTCCATTGTCATACAATGGTAGGAACGAAGTTCATCTCATGAACAAATATACACCCAAACTTCCTCTTTGGTAGCATCTTTGGTAGCGATGTATCTAGCCTTTATCGTCTAGTATGCTACGGTATTTAGCTTGGAACTCATCCAACATACCGTCCCTTTACTGAGGGTAAAGACAATTCTTGTGACTGACATTCAGTCGTCCTTATCACCCTGGAATCCTTCCAGTGATTGTCCCCAGGATCAATTGATACCATCTCACTACAACTAGTGAGAATCCTAACATCCAATTAGATCTATCTCATAGATCCAAAACAAGGGATTTAGTAGGTATCACTTTGATCCTTTATAGAGAATCATTGTGATAAGCGGAGATTGATCGAGCGTAGCATAGGAAACTCCTTCCCTATCAAGAGTATGTCATCTACGTACTCTTCGAGGATCACTACCATAATCCCTACTACCTTTTTGTATATACAAGGTTCATCTACCATTTTGATGATGTCAAACATTTTGACTAATACATCAAAACAGATGTTCCAACTCCGCGATGCGTGCTTTATTACATAAAACATCTTGCACACGTTTCCGCTGCTCCCACTGTCTACGAGGCCCTCTGGCTGTGTACTTATAGACTCACTCTTCTAAAACATCATTTAGAAAAGCAGTCATGGCACCCAACCGCCAGATATCGTAGTCATGGTATGTAGCCGTGGCAAGTAGGATCTGGATGGACTTAAGCATAGATACTTAGAAAAGGTTTCATCGTAATCCATACATGGTCAATGATGCAAACCTTTAACAAGTCTAGCTTTGAAAGTCTCAACTTTTCCATGTACATCAAGTAATCTTCTCAAGATATATTTGCTCCTGATGGGGATTTAACCCTTCAGATAAAGCAACCAAAGTCCATACTTTGTTGGTGTATAAGGATTCCATCTCAGATCGCTAAGCATCCAGCCATTCTTATACCAGCCATTCTTATAGAGTCCCACTCCTGATGGCCAGCTCGAAACTAGTTGGGTCATCATCTCATGATGCAATCCTCACTCCTACTGTCATAGAGAAACAGAAGTATCTCTCAGATGGGTGAGGAACCCTACTAGATCGGCGGAGAGGCTGAGGTTCGTTGGTAACTATTGAATCCTTTGGTTCTACCAAATCATCAGCTGCAGTTTGTATAGCTGGAACATTTCCAGTTCTACATAACAGACCTTACCTCGAGCTTGTCCGGATTTTGCTTTTAGACATAGGCCGGACAACCCCAAATCTTAACAAACTTAAGATATGGGCTCTTCCCTTTCCATATCTCATATGAAGTGGTAGGCAACTGATTTGATCGGAACCCTATTCAATAGGTATGCAACTTCATAAGTGCATAACTCCCAAAAGGAAATAGGTAACTCAGTAGTACTCATCATAGAGCACACTTTATCATATAGGGTGTGATTGCTCCGCCCCGATACACCGACGTGCTGTGGTGTATACGGAGGAGTAATGCTGAGAGAGAATCTCATTCTCCTTTAGAATAATCCAGGAATTCCGTGCTCAAGTATTCTCCTCCTTGATCACATCAAAGGACATAATACTTATACCCGTTTTTGGTTCACTACTTCTAACTTATATTCTGTGAATATCTGAAAAGGTTCGGACTTGTGTTTCAACAGGAACATATGTCTGAATCTTGAGAGATCATCAGAGAATGTAATGAAGTACAAAGAACCGGTCTTGGCATGTGTAGACTGGGATCTTCATACATCAACATGTATCATCCCAAGAGTTCACTAACTCTTTCTCTGTTTCCAAAAAAACAGAGCTATGGTCATCGTATCTCTGTGACATGACTGGCAAGTTTCACAAGATGTAAATTCAAACTAATTTAAATATGTATCTTAATGTAACTTGAGCTAGTCGGGTCGCATTGATATGACCTAGTCTACAATACCTCAAGAAGGATTCGTTCATTTCTGAACTCTTCCTCTTGTGTGTGTTCTGTATACTAAGAACTGTAGTTTGATTTAGAACGTCTATGCTTTTAGATAACGTGCCTGAACCGATCAACTTTTGATATAGAAAATGTTCAAAACATTATCCAACAATACAAAATTATATCCTTCTTTACTAATAAAGAGACTGATATGATGTTGTATATCAGGTTCAGTATCTAACAACATTCGTTCAGAATCAATGTATTCTGGTAATACAGGGTGATGGTGACCAACAGACTTGGCTGCAACATTTGCACCGTTTTCTATCTCATGAAACTTATCACCCGTTCTCAGTTCTCTACCTATCTGTAGCCTATGTAACAGATTACATATGCGGGATCCTGATCCGGTATCATATACCCAGAACGTAAAGGATACTGAGAAACAATTCTCTGTAATGAACACACCCGAAGATGATGCATCAGTATGCACTTTCTTCGTTTGGGCGGCACGGGAATTCTGGTGATCCCCAATTTCCTGCTCTGTCTTATAACAATTATAAGTTGGAGCGGGACCAACGTTCCCCAGCTCAGTATAACAAGCGGGTTCAGTCAATACATCCGTTTTATTATCTTGATTAAGGCGTGATATGGTCGCTACCTGGAGAGAGAGAGAAGAAAACACTCTGCGTGCGCTCTTGCAAGATCAGATTGGTTATTATTTTATCTAATCAGGATGACTCCCACTGTTTTTATCAAATCTTCTTTCAAACCCTAAAAGGAAAGACTAGCCGGGATTAATTACACCCTACAACTTCGCCAATATTTTAGCCAGGCCAGTGTCGGTAGTTTGAGGGAGGTTCCCCGTGCTTTCGCACAGACCTAATTAAAGTAAACCTCGTTTTCCCAGAGGCGTAACCCCGTTGACACCTTTCTAGACACCTACTTGATCGGCTAATTATAATGTGTAAAACTCTCCCAGGAGTAACAATTACTCGCAGTGGGTATCGGGATCCAACTATCACATAGAAGGTATGCAATCTCATTGCAAATTGCAACACTTGAAATTCCCGATAATTTTGCCCCTAACCTCCTATGACCTTGACAAAGGCCAACAAACCATAGGATGCTAGTCAAGTTCAACCCGTCATTTCTTGATTGAATTAAACCCACCCGCACGACCCTTGACAAAGGCCAACAAGGTCGTACGACTACCCTAACCCAATCTGCATCATATGCATAAGCAGATAAGCACTAGTCAACTACCGCACACTACGCCTTGACAAAAGCTAACAAACGCAGCACGAATACTAAATAGTTCTTATCTGAAATGACGGAGGGCTACGACAGGTTTTTCTGAAAACCTATTACGTAATGAACTTGATATCGTTGTAGAATTAAATGATTTTAAAATGGAGTGTTTTTGAGGCTTTTACTAGTTTCGCTAAAGAGGTCACTCCCGGTGAAGGGATCTCGGCTCTTTCCTCGTCGAATGAGGTGCATGACATATCAAATATATCACTGTGCAAAGCAAGAACTAGAAAAAGCAATCAAAAGGCAAAACCGAGGGTTGTAGCATCTGCCAGTCATTGCTAAAGGGGTCACTCCCGGTGAAGGGATCTCGGCCCTTTCTTTATCGAATAAGGTGCAGGATGTTCTACAAGGAACACCGCGATCCAAAGCAAGAACTGTAGCTACCTGTTTTTGAAAATTCGATTCTACAACATCTTTTAGGTTTCTTTTCTTTCATTAATCACATTAATGAAGTCCCATCATTTAAGTCACCTAAACATCACAGATAAATACGACGTATACTTATGCCATCCGCATTCGCCTCGATGTCCCCTCGTGCACCGTTAGGTTAGGTGACTAACGGCAGAGCGGGGCAGGGCTAGCGCGGGTGTAAAACATAAGTAACGCCTATATAAAATATCATATATACTATATACAGTATTTATCACAGCACATCAAATGATCACATCACAGATATCGCAGCAGAAGAAACATATGAAACATTGGATATAAAAGGACGTCCGTGTTTTATTTTGAGCCTCTATAAAACACGGATTCCACGGTCGCGATGAATAGCCAAACCCACATCCCTAGACCCCTACGAGAGCGGCAAGCAACCCTGCCAATTCTAGAGTTAGGAGACCCGGACTCGACTCCTCGAGTTGGTCTCCCACTGGACCCTAGAACCCGGTTACTTGTGCTCTCCTCCTTGGGTCTATCCTAGTGCGGAAAAGTAAATAATATACAAATGGTGAAAACAACCTCATCCCGGAAGTGCCCCAATAAAATAATATTACATACATTAAATTTTACATGAATGAAAAATAAAAAACCCTCATCTCACAAAAAAAAACCCCGGCTATTCAAAACGTGACGATCCAATATAACATATCCAGCAACACATAACTGTAAGTCCATGCTACCTCTCCCGGTACTTTCGGGAATGCGGAATTTGGTAAAAAACGATTTTCTTAAAGATGGTAACATGGACCTAAAAACCCGGATCTTGGTTAAACATCTATCTAACAACCTAACTATGAGTTTCTAGCTACTCGGTTAGGGGGTTATACCTTGCTTGTCTTGAACTCCTTCGTCTTCAAGCTCCGATGGTGGTCCGATTGGCTTCTTCTCGTCGTCTCCGTACGCCGAAGATAGATCCACCTGAAAGCTCCAACCTTTAGCTCGTTCTTCGTTCTTTGAAGAAACTAGTTCACTTGGTTTGCTAAACCTAGTGAACTAGAATGAGTAGAGAAGAATTAGAATGGGATTTTATCTATGGTTCTTGATTCTCAACTCATGAGACAAGAGAACCATAGATTAAAGAGAGGGAGCAAGAGCAAAAGGGTGAGAGCAAAAGGAGAGCTCAAGAACAAGAGAGAGAATGAGCAAGAAAGAATGAGGCTCTCTTTTGTCTTTCACCCTCTCATAATCCAAAGCAATCATAACTCATCATACTTAAAAAAGTCTTATGTGATGGTTGAAGCAACCATAACCATATCATTTCATGCACTCATTTTGCACAAATGAGCAAGCAAACAAAAGTCTTTGCCATGAAATGATGGCTATGGTTATCATGATGGTCAACTAGTCAAGCCTAGTCAACCGGTCAACAAGTCAACAAAAGTCAACAAGTCAACAAAGTCAACAAGTCAACAAAAGTCAACAAGTCAACAAAGTCAACAACCATATCACCATAATACTTAATTAACATAATAGTTAATCACATATCATATTCTCATTAGGGTTGAGCAAAAAGTCAAATAGTCAACGGTCAACTGTCAACAACCCTAATGAGAATCCGCTGCCTCTGTCTCCCTGTCAACTGTGCATACACACCCGCATCCGCGTTCCGAGGAACACGAATGCAAACTGGATAAATCCAATCCCATAAGGTACACTAGGATCTGGCTTAAACCAAAGCCCGCTAGTGTAAACTGTCCGGACACTGTACGCGCACAAGTGCACGGATGTGACCGAACCCTGTCGCAAAACCATGCGACCTGTCGCAATACCATGCGACCTCTACTCTTTTGCCTAAAGGCGAAAAGCTTTCTGTGTGGGACTCTAAAGACTCGACACTACGCTGGCAGTGGGTTTAACCACAGATCGCAAGCGGCACTAGCTGTACGTAACGGTCCCCAGGTAGTGCCGACAAGAAGACCGACGAGGCGAAACCCATCTGAACTCCTACTGAGCCTGAGTGTGACATTCTCCGTACAGTCCGGTCTGTTCGTCTGATACATCGCATGGCGGGCCTAGGGGGCGGTAAACGTCAGTCCCCCAATAGCGGTACAAGTCGTGCCGGAGCGAAGCCCAAAACACCCTGAGATAACACTGGAAACCTACCAGTATATCTCGTTTGCCCTGGCCAGGGACTACTCGTGTAATGGCTCTCCTAGACACAGCGCGATGTCAACCCCCAATACCGGGAGAGACGAATCCTGTCTAACCGTCACTGCCTCCAAGTGCTTCGGGACTGCACCCAACCACTACCTGTTTGCACGACTCCTTTGAGCCGTGGTAGGGTAGTGATCAAAGTACAGTGGGAACACACTCGAGGCGGAGTGACAGTGTCAAGTCAGCGGACTAAGCTGTACTCATGTCACCTGGGAACTGATAACTGACGATAGGTATAATACCAACTAGTCAGTTCCCGACGAGTCCTGTCCAGTGTACCCGTAACCTAACGAGCACCCGCATACTATCTCAAGTACGACGTACTGACGGCTGTGGGACAGACCGTCTCCCACACTGGGATGAGAAGCGCATGCGCTGGTCTACTCCGGAGTATCGATGCCCTGTCTCGATAGTCCTGCGACCAGGGACCTGCATAAGGATGTGCTTATAGATTACCCAGCCCCACTAGTGTGACGGCCATCACATCGCTGGTAATCAAGTAAAGATCCTAAGGGCTCTACTAATGTGTATAGGCGATATACAAAAATAAACACATGTACACATTGAAGTAGAAACAAACCAAGTAGCATACTACTATTTTGAGCAAGATTGTATATACAAGGTGAATATCCCAGCATCCATTAAGTAATATACAAACCAGTATGATACAGTAATGGCCTCTAGGGCATATACACTAACAATCTGCCACTTGCACTAAGGCCATGTACTGGCGTATCGAAGACCTATCATCTCGATCAGCCGCTCGAACTGAGTCTGGGGCAGGGCCTTGGTGAATGGATCTGCAGTGTTATCTTCTGAAGCGACTCTCTGAACCTCGATCTCCTGGCGATCCACGATCTCCCTGATCAGGTGATACCGCCTCAAGATGTGCCTGGATCTCTGATGGGACCTGGGTTCCTTCGCTAAAGCTATAGCCCCGTTGTTGTCGCAATACAGAGGTATTGGATCAACAATGGACGGAACCACCTGAAGTTCTTTCAAGAACTTCCTCATCCAGACAGCTTCTTTTGCGGCATCAGATGCAGCGATGTATTCCGCTTCCATCGTCGAGTCTGCAACGGTTTCCTGTTTGGAACTCTTCCAACACACCGCCCCTCCATTGAGGGTAAAGACAAAACCCGACATGGACTTGGAATCATCCTTGTCACTCTGGAAGCTGGAGTCAGCAAAGGCCTCGATCTGGAGGTCTTTTCCGCCATATACCAAGAACATCTCCTTAGTCCTTCTCAGGTACTTGAGAATGTTCTTTACCGCTATCCAGTGTTTCTCCCCAGGGTTTGACTGATACCGGCTTACCACACTCAGTGCATAAGCTACATCCGGTCTGGTACACAACATCGCATACATTATAGAGCCTACCGCAGAAGCGTAGGGTATAATAGACATGCGATCCCTCTCCAAATCAGTCTTGGGAGACATCTCTTTAGAGAGGGTGATCCCGTGACAAGCCGGCAGGTTACCGCGCTTGGAATCTTCCATACTGAATCTTTTCAGCACGGTGTCGATGTACCTGGACTGAGAAAGTCCTAATATCCTCTTGGATCTATCACGGTAGATCCGGATACCCAGAATGTATGAGGCATCACCCAGGTCTTTCATGGAGAACCTGTGTGACAAGAACCCCTTGACAGATTGTAGCATAGGAATGTCATTTCCTATTAAGAGAATGTCATCCACGTATAAAACGAGGAATACTACAGTTCTCGCTACAAATCTACTATAGATGCATGGTTCATCTGGATTTTTGATAAAGCCAAATTCTTTGACCGTCTCATCAAAGCAGATGTTCCAACTCCGCGACGCCTGCTTTAGTCCATAGATGGACTTAAGCAACTTGCACACCTTTCCGCTGCTCCCACTCTGAATGAAACCCTCCGGCTGGTCCATATAGACACACTCCTCTAAATTTCCATTTAGAAAAGCTGTCTTTACGTCCATTTGCCAGATCTCATAATCATGGAAGGCAGCAATGGCAAGAAGGATCCGAATGGATTTCAGCATGGCTACTGGAGAAAAGGTTTCGTCATAGTCCAAGCCAGGTCTTTGACGAAAACCCTTTGCTACCAGCCTAGCTTTATAGGTCTCAACCTGTCCATCTACACCAATCTTCCTTTTGAAGATCCACTTGCATCCTACGGGTTTTACCCCGTCTGGAGCAATGTCCAACGTCCATACCTTGTTGGTGTACATGGACACCATTTCGGTCCGCATTGCATCCAGCCATTTCACTGAGTCAACGCTCTGAACGGCCTGTTGGAAGCTAGTAGGCTCATCATAATCTATGATGCAATCCTCTCTATCCCCGTCTATGAGAAAACCGCAGTATCTCTCGGGCGGATGAGACTGCCTACTACTCCTGCGGAGCGGCGTAGGAATGTCCTGTTCTTCCGAACCCTCTGGTTCCACTAAACTTTCAGTAATAGTCTGTGGTTCTGGAATTTCTTCCATTTCTACTGCGCTCCCACTTATTTCCTTTTCTATGAACTGGTGTTCTAGAAAGTGGGCATGACGAGAAACAAGAACTTTTTGTTCCTCTTCACAGTAGAAGAAATATCCCTTGGAATTCTTTGGATATCCCACAAACTTGCACAGTACTGAGCGTGCCTCGAGCTTGTCCGCATGCTGCTTTTTGACAAAAGCTGGACTTCCCCATGTCTTAATGTGATTAAGATGGGGTCTCTTCGCACACCACATCTCAAATGGCGTAGTAGGCACAGTCTTAGTGGGAACTCGGTTCAAAAGGTATGCGGCTGATTCTAGCGCATATCCCCAGAATGATCGCGGCAACTCAGCGTTACTCATCATGGACCGTACCATATCCAATAGGGTGTGGTTCCGTCTCTCCGATACACCGTTATGTTGCGGGGTGTATGGAGGAGTAAGCTGAGAGAGAATTCCGTTCTCTTTTAAATAGTCCAGGAACTCGGCACTTAAGTATTCTCCACCTCGATCCGATCTTAGAATCTTAATACTTTTGCCGGTTTGTTTCTCTACTTCATTCTTATACTCCTGGAATTTTCCAAAGGCCTCGGACTTATGTTTCATCAAGAAGACATAACCGTACCTTGAGAAGTCATCCGTAAAAGTAATGAAGTAAGAATGTCCGCTTCGGGCATGTGTAGACATTGGACCGCACACGTCATTGTGTACGAGTCCCAAGAGCTCGCTCGCTCTTACTCCATGTCCAGTAAACGGAGTCTTTGTCATCTTTCCTTTGAGACAGGATTGAAAAGTGGCATACGACTGATATTCGAACGCATTCAAATACCCTTCTGTATGTAACTTCGTCAACCTTCTCTCATTGATGTGACCCAATCTACAATGCCATAAGAAAGTCTGATTTATTTCTGGAGACTTTCTTTTGTGTGTATTCTGGACATTAAAAATCTGTGGTTGGTTTAACACGTATATACCATTACTCAATGTACCTGACCCAATCAAAACTTGATTAAGGTGAATGTTTACAACATTACTTATAAACGCAAATTCATAACCTTCTTTAGAAACTAAAGATACAGAAATGATATTACAAGTTGCGTTGGGTACAAAAAAGCAATTATGCAAAACCAAAACATGTCCATCTGACATTCCCAGGTGATAGTCCCCCACGGCTTTAGCATCCATGCTAGCTCCGTTCGCAACTCTGAGGGTCATGTCACCTGCCTTCAAAACCCTACGGTTTCTCAACGCCTGCAAAGAATTACAGATATGAGATCCTGATCCGGTATCCAATACCCAGGAAGTAGAGTTTATTGAAAGACAGTTTTCAATAACATACACACCTGAAGCTGAAGCTGCAACCTGCTTCAATTCCTGTGTTCTGGCCTTCCAGGCCCTGCAATCATTCTTCCAGTGTCTTTTCTTATGACAATAGAAGCATTCTTCCTTATCCACAAGCTTCCCCGCTATCTTTGTTGCTTTACCTTTTCCCTTCGTATCCACTTTACTAACACCGCCCCTTGGTTTGGCGGGGGCCTTCTTCTTCTTTCCCTTGGCTTTCGCCTTGGACCTAGAAGAAGATGATCCTCCTACAAACAAAGTGGATGTATCCCTACCTTTCTGTAGGGTGCCCTCTGCGCTCCTCAGCATGTTGAGGAGCTCTGAAAGTTCAACCTCTTTTTCTTGTAAGTTGAAGTTCAGTATAAACTGGGCGTAAGTGGAAGGAAGGGACTGGAGAACTATATCCGTATATAGCTCACTCTCCAATGTGATCCCTAGGTCTGCGAGCTCCTCAATGTAGCCGATCATATTTAGCACGTGCTCGGCTACTGATGATCCGACGGCCATTCTTGTCGAAAATAACTTTTTCGACGCTTCGTATCTTGCGATACGAGATTGCTCTCCATACAGTTCTTTTGTATGAAGCAATATGGATTCCATGTCCATATTCTCGTGCCTCCTCTGATGTTCGTTGTCCATCGAGGCAAGCAGGAGGCATTTGGCCTTCGCGCTATCAATCTCCTAAGTCTTGCGGATTTCCTTATCCGCGACGCTGGAAGTTGGACCAGGGACAGGGGGAGCTTTGGTGGTAAGAAGATACCCCAGCTTGTCGTAAGTGATTGCTATCTTGACATTCCTGAGCCAATCTTTGTAGTTTGGCCCTGTCAGTTTGTTTTTATCTAGGAGTAACTTAAGTCCAGTCATGTTGATTGGTCGCTGCAATTAGGAGAGAGAAGAAGAAACACTCAGCATGATGCTCTTGCAAGTTTAGAGTGGTTTTTAGTTTGTCTAAACAGGATGGCTCCCACTGTTTCTCGAATCCCTCCTCAAACCATAAAGGAAGAATTAGCCGGGATCAACCCCACCGCACAATAATTGCTTAACCGTTCAGCCAGGCCGGTGTCGGTACTTCGAGGGAGGTTTTCCAACGCTTTCGCGAAGTTCCTTAATTAGAGAACCTCTTTTCCCTGGGGGCGTAGCCCCGCTAACACCTTTCTAGGCACCTACTAGGTTTATAGCATTGATCGTTAAGTGAGAAATTTCCCGAGGAGTAGCATATACTCACAGTAGGATCGGGATCCAAATATCATTGCGTGACGAAACTGAAGGAATCCTACCAGAATCATCACACTCCAAATGGTATGCAAATCTAGCAAGTTTCAGTACTTATGAAACTCCCGATGTGGATTTTTTTTTTTGCCCCATGCTCTTATGACCTTGACTTTGGCCAAAATATCATAAGTCACATGTCAAGTTCTACCCGTCATTATCCAGGTTAATTTGGATCCATCCGTACCTACCCTTGACTTTGGCCAAAATGGCAGTACGACTGTCCCAAACCAACGCATCTATCTATGCTACACATGAACACCCAATAGCTACCAATCACTGTGCCTTGACTTTGGCCAACATACACAGCTTGAATACTATTGACTATTCATGTGAAACGACGGAGGGCTACGGATGGTTTTGGCAAAACCGTGAACGTAGTGAACTTGATATAGTCGATGGAACGAGATAGCTTTTAAAAAGAGTGGCTCAAGCTCCGTATTTAAAAGTTGTTTTTGAAAAGAACCGAGTGGTTTTTCGAAAGTGTTCCAACGACTTTAACTTGGTTTATTATCTTGCATTAGTTCTTTTAATGCGTGATATTCTTGCATTAGTTCTTTTAATGCGTCCCATCATTTAATCCTACCATTGCAGAAAACAACCAAAATATGACGTACGCTTATGCCATTCGCATTCGCCACGGGGCCCCGTCATTACCCGTTAGGTTACTTAACTAACGACAGAGCGGGGGCTAGGCTAGCGTGTCTGTAAAACATAAGCAACGCCTAAATAATATCATATATAGATATACTGCAATGATAAACATTTCAGATCACAGATGAATACATTGGATATACTAGGAATCTGTAATTCGCACGAGCCTGTAACGACAAACATATTACACGGTCGCGGTTAATAGCCAAAACCCCACCCAAGACCCCTACGGGTGCGGCAAACTACCCGCCAAGTACCCGAAGCGTAGCAACCTCCCTCATCTCCATGAGTAGGCCACTCGACACTTCGGCATACCCGGTAGTTTGTGCACCCCCTCCATGGGTCTATCCTAGGAGCAAAAACAGTAAAAAGAAATTATACAATGACGGCTACAACCCCGACCCGGTTGTGCGGCCATACAAATAATTATTACATCAATTTACAAATTTACATGAATTGAAAGAAAAGAAAACTCTCGTCTCACAACCCCCGGCTATTCACCCGCGACAATCCAACATATTCATATCCACATTCCAGCAACATTACAGATCACAGATTTGTATAACCCCCACTAATCGACATATAGCGATTAGTAGACGTTCAATACAAATATCACATAACAGAAAAACCCGTTAGCTAAAGTCTTTTAGAAGTTCGATCAAAAATACGGATTTTCGGGACCCCAAAATAAAATTTTCGTTCTGGAAAATCTGGGTTGAAAATATATGTACCAAAATTCCCAAAATACTCCCAGAAGCATACTGTAGCAAAAACAAACCAAAGAGGGGGCAAGGAGGCCGCGGAACCGCGGCAATAGCAAGCTATTGCCGCGTTTCCGCGCTCGTTTAGGGGAATCACCTGGTGATTTTTCTACAGTAGCAATAAAAAAACCCTGAGCCGATTTTAGGTGTTAAAATAATCAACTTTTGAACAGTAGAAAAATCGACAGAAACTCGAAATTTTTTTTTTGGGTTTTGTTTTCAGGACTTTTTCTTTGATCGATCTTCTAGTTACTTGCTAACATGTTAGATAGAGTTTAACTAGGCTCTGATACCACTGTAAGTCCATGCTACCTCTCCCGGTACTTTCGGGAATGCGGAATTTGGTAAAAAACGATTTTCTTAAAGATGGTAACATGGACCTAAAAACCCGGATCTTGGTTAAACATCTATCTAACAACCTAACTATGAGTTTCTAGCTACTCGGTTAGGGGGTTATACCTTGCTTGTCTTGAACTCCTTCGTCTTCAAGCTCCGATGGTGGTCCGATTGGCTTCTTCTCGTCGTCTCCGTACGCCGAAGATAGATCCACCTGAAAGCTCCAACCTTTAGCTCCTTCTTCGTTCTTTGAAGAAACTAGTTCACTTGGTTTGCTAAACCTAGTGAACTAGAATGAGTAGAAAAGAATTAGAATGGGATTTTATCTATGGTTCTTGATTCTCAACTCATGAGACAAGAGAACCATAGATTAAAGAGAGGGAGCAAGAGCAAAAGGGTGAGAGCAAAAGGAGAGCTTAAGAATAAGAGAGAGAATGAGCAAGAAAGAATGAGGCTCTCTTTTTTCTTTCACCCTCTCATAATCCAAAGCAATCATAACTCATCATACTAAAAAAAGTCTTATGTGATGGTTGAAGCAACCATAACCATATCATTTCATGCACTCATTTTGCACAAATGAGCAAGCAAACAAAAGTCTTTGCCATGAAATGATGGCTATGGTTATCATGATGGTCAACTAGTCAAGCCTAGTCAACCGGTCAACAAAGTCAACAAGTCAACAAAAGTCAACAAGTCAACAAAGTCAACAAGTCAACAAAAGTCAACAAGTCAACAAAGTCAACAACCATATCACCATAATACTTAATTAATATAATAGTTAATCACATATCATATTCTCATTAGGGTTGAGCAAAAAGTCAAATAGTCAACGGTCAACTGTCAACAACCCTAATGAGAATCCGCTGCCTCTGTCTCCCTGTCAACTGTGCATACACACCCGCATCCGCGTTCCGAGGAACACGAATGCAAACTGGATAAATCCAATCCCATAAGGTACACTAGGATCTGGCTTAAACCAAAGCCCGCTAGTGTAAACTGTCCGGACACTGTACGCGCACAAGTGCACGGATGTGACCGAACCCTGTCGCAAAACCATGCGACCTCTACTCTTTTGCCTAAAGGCGAAAAGCTTTCTGTGTGGGACTCTAAAGACTCGACACTACGCTGGCAGTGGGTTTAACCACAGACCGCAAGCGGCACTAGCTGTGCGTAACGGTCCCCAGGTAGTGCCGATAAGAAGACCGACGAGGCGAAACCCATCTGAACTCCTACTGAGCCTGAGTGTGACATTCTCCGTACAGTCCGGTCTGTTCGTCTGATACATCGCATGGCGGGCCTAGGGGGCGGTAAACGTCAGTCCCCCAATAGCGGTACAAGTCGTGCCGGAGCGAAGCCCAAAACACCCTGAGATAACACTGGAAACCTACCAGTATATCTCGTTTGCCCTGGCCAGGGACTACTCGTGTAATGGCTCTCCTAGACACAGCGCGATGTCAACCCCCAATACCGGGAGAGACGAATCCTGTCTAACCGTCACTGCCTCCAAGTGCTTCGGGACTGCACCTAACCACTACCTGTTTGCACGACTCCTTTGAGCCGTGGTAGGGTAGTGATCAAAGTACAGTGGGAACACACTCGAGGCGGAGTGACAGTGTCAAGTCAGCGGACTAAGCTGTACTCATGTCACCTGGGAACTGATAACTGACGATAGGTATAATACCAACTAGTCAGTTCCCGACGAGTCCTGTCCAGTGTACCCGTAACCTAACGAGCACCCGCATACTATCTCAAGTACGACGTACTGACGGCTGTGGGACAGACCGTCTCCCACACTGGGATGAGAAGCGCATGCGCTGGTCTACTCCGGAGTATCGATGCCCTATCTCGATAGTCCTGCGACCAGGGACCTGCATAAGGATGTGCTTATAGATTACCCAGCCCCACTAGTGTGACGGCCATCACATCGCTGGTAATCAAGCAAAGATCCTAAGGGCTCTACTAATGTGTATAGGCGATATACAAAAATAAACACATGTACACATTGAAGTAGAAACAAACCAAGTAGCATACTACTATTTTGAGCAAGATTGTATATACAAGGTGAATATCCCAAGCATCCATTAAGTAATATACAAACCAGTATGATACAGTAATGGCCTCTAGGGCATATACACTAACAATAACATCACATGTCATCAACGTAAGTAAATATGCGCATCCTAATTGTCGTTGACATATAGCAACGAAACCGGCGATATCACATATTACACTTACGGTCGCAGAAAAGAAAGTGTAAAACTACAACAGTTGGAATCCGCAACCTCCTTAGACATCGCATGCCTAACAGTTATAAACCCTGCATTTTAGTCTCCATATCGAAAACACTTTTCAATATGTAGTTGGGCAATTCAACAAGATTCCCGATAAGTGATCGAATGCTCGTCGCAAACTTTAGTAGACGGCCGCACCCCCAGACGCCGTCGACGAAGTGCACTAAGGCGGAACACCGCTGCCGCGAGCACCCGAACGGATGCTTTCGGCGACGAGGTTCTCCTACAGTCACTTGGTCGAGGTTATGGGGCGTGGCTATCTATTAAGTTTACCCGGCGAGTATCCGCGTACGCTACGTGATTGCGACGAACTTTTGATCGCATCAAAATTCCATGGCAACCGATCATTTGAGACTAAACTGCTATGTTTATAACATCCAAATTAGTTATCTCATAACTACTTATGGATTCCAAATATTGTATCACATTCCAGATAAATAGACAATGTTAAATTTTCCGATCGAATAATCAAACACCCAAGTTTTCCCAAATAGTTCTCAACACTTAAGGGGAGTTTAAAAACATCCATCACATGCCACAGTACCAATGGTCCAGCCATAGAAGGGTCAAGCCATCGCCTCACATGTGGCACGCCGTACTGCCCCAAACCCTAAGGTTCAAAGGGCAGTTCAAGACGGTCACATAATCGAGTTAAGGTTTGTTGTCTTCTAGAGGGTCCATCGCATAACTTGCACGATCTAGACGTTCTTAAAAAAACGGAAAAATCCAACACTTGGAAATTTTCCGGGTCGGGAAAAAGTGAGTTATTGATATCCGTTCGAACTTTTTAATACTTTCTAAATATCCGGAAAACATTACGAAATTAAATATTCGGATCGAATCAACGAATACAAAATAAACCCCAAAAATACTCAACACTTGAGTCAGATAAAAATACCCATAAAAAATCAGGAAATTAAATAGGATCATTACTGCGCAAAACGGCAAGGGTGACGTCACCTTTTGGCCGCAGAACCGCCGCACGGGGCATGCTCGTGCCGCGGTTCCGCGGTGACTTGGGCGCCAAACAGTGTCGTTTTGCACAGTGTTCCTTATAATTGCCTACTGATTTTTTAAAGCATTTTTTATACACAAAAATCCCAGTTTTCAAAAAATTTCCAGAGAGGGGTTTAGATTGTAGTTTCCGGGTTCGATCGGGGTTTTAACTTCGTAAACACATCGCCTAATGCTCTAGCTAGGCTCTGATACCACTGTAGAGTTACTAAGTACACTAACGAGGTACTACAACGCATCAAACATGCCCGATTAAAATTTTAGCCGTGCCGAATAACCCTAAACTAGATCGTTAACTAGAGATTAGGCGAACATATGCAAGTAAATCACATTTACACTAAGTGAATATGAAAATACAATCTTTGTAGATCGGTCCTTCACTTCTTAAGCTCCTTGATGTAGTCCCTTCGCTGCGATCATCAGACTCCCGGACTCTCGGACGGCTCCATGAGAAAATTGCAACGGTATTGCTTGAAGTCTTCGAGGCCGAAGATGATCTACGTCGAGGGAATACGGACTCAAGCTTCTACTTCACTAACCAAAGAATTAGTGAAGCAAACACCCTAAACTAAAGTGCTAGTCTAGTAGAGGATGGTGAGATAGGAAATGGGTACACTTTAGAATTTCATTTCTCACTTTGTATCTCTCTCTTTATCAAACCCTAGAATCAAAGTGAAGGAGGAAGAAGATGAGCTCAAAATGAGAATGGATAATAATCAAGAGAGAGAATGAACTAACCATGGTGAGTGAGTATCATATACTTAACTCATGTAGAAACATAACCATGGCTAATAATAGTGGTTGGGTTAACTAAATATCATATGTAAAACAAATTGAGTTGAATTTGTCAAAGCACTAAAAGCTTCTACAAGCTTCATGCACTTAAGAAATTCAAACAATTTAGATTTACCTTAAATACAATAACCCCTCCATTAAAATTAGAATGGTGTATGTCTTATACACCCATGTCAAGTGTATCAACAACCATGATACAAATAGTAAACACAAATAAATATATATATCATATATATATATCAAGTTGTGCACAAGTGAGAAAAAATCAATGCTTAAGTGAACCAATGTTAGTTAATATAAATTAGTATATCACATATACAATTATACACTAAACTATTAAATCAACACTTGACTTAATAATCTGGTTATATCACATATAACCGACTAACATTCAATGTATCGACTTATCGAATCAACCCTTGATTCGATAACTTGGTTATATCGTATATAATCGATCGACAC
This sequence comes from Agapanthus africanus, assembly GCA_030015575.1. Taxonomy (NCBI): domain Eukaryota; kingdom Viridiplantae; phylum Streptophyta; class Magnoliopsida; order Asparagales; family Amaryllidaceae; genus Agapanthus; species Agapanthus africanus. The sequence continues at coordinate 287,857,975 of CM057347.1, forward strand.
AAATATCGCGAGAATAGAATACGGTATCACATACTCGCATTATTCTCCGTCCCGCACATATCACATATGCGCTCCTATTTCGTTTCGCCTGAGCCAGTAAAAACCTCTATGTAGGACTCTATAGACTCGTCAATACGCCGGCAGTAGGTGATGATCATATCAAGCACCCACAAGCCGTCAGCGGTACTAGCTGGACGTAACGGCTCCCCGGGTATTGAGCGATCAGAAGATCAGCAAGCAAGCCCGCTCCAACTCCTGCAAAAAGCCTGACAGTGACACTACCGTACAGTCCGGTCTCCTCGTCTAATATATCGCATATCAAGTCTAGGGGTGGTAAACGTTAGACCCTAATAACCGATAAGTCATGCCGATACGAGGCTCATAACGGGTCGAGAAAATACTGGTAAAACTTACCAGTATATCTCTAAACCAGCCCTGGCCAGGGACTGCCCTATTATGGCTAATCGAGAATAGCGCAACATCAACCCCCAATACCGGGAGAGACAAAACCCCTCCTATCGCTCATTGCCTCCATGTGACTCAAGACTGTACCCAAAAACCACCGTTTTGCACGCCCTCTTGGACGTGGTAAGGTGGAAATCAAAGCACAGTGGGAATCACACAAGACTCTATGACGATCTCGGGTCTACAGACTAACCTGTACCATTGTCACCAGAGAACTGCCATCTGACGTAAGGTATAATACCATATGGGAGTTCTCGGCGAGTTCGTCCAGTGTACCCAGTCTCCACTGAGCACCCGTATATCATCTCTGATGTCAAACACCAATGGATATGGGATCATCCATTGCCCATCTGTATGGGTCGAGAAGGTATACGCTAGTCTACTTTGGTATATCGATGCCCCGTCTCGATACACCCACGACTAGGGACCTTGAAGGATGTAATCATGGACTACCATGTCCCCACTAGTATGATCCGCATCATAATCCAGGTAGTCAAGTACACATCCTAAGGGCTTTACCAACATGTAACAGAGAGACAATCAGTATACACGTTAATGTAAAGAGTAACCAGATAGCATACTATGATCTCGAGCAAGAAATTCCTCCCTATATATGTCCAAGCATCCACTAAAATATACATCGCATATATAGTAATGGCCTCTAGGGCATACATATAACTAACACCAAGAATTCCATGCACAAGTATTCTCCTTCCTGATCTTATCATAGGTCATAATACTTCTATCTGGTTTTGGTTCTCTACTTCTAACTTATATTCTTTGAATTTCTCAAAAAGCTTCAGACATGTGTTTCAACAGGAACATGTGTCCGAATCTTAAGAGATCACCAGTGAATGTAAGGAAGTACAAAGAAACAGTCTTGGCATATGTAGACTTGGGGACCTTTATACGTCACTATGTATCAGTCCCAAGAGTTCACTAACTCTTTCTCTGTTTCGAGTATACAGAGCTATGGTCATCTTATCTTTGTGACATGACTGGTAAGTTTCACAAGATGTAAATTCAAACTTATTTAAATATGCATCTAAATGTAACTTAGCTAGTCGGGTCGCATTGATATGACCTAGTCTACAATGCCTCAAGAAGAATTCGTTCATTTCTGAACTCTTCCTCTCGTATGTGTTCTGTATACTAAGAACTGTAGTCTGATTTAGAATGTATATGCTTTTAGATAACGTGCCTGAACCGATCAACTATTGATATAGGAAATGTTCAAAACATTATCCAACAATACAAAATTATATCCTTTCTTCACTAATAAAGAGACCGATATGATTTTGTATATCAGGTTCGGTATCTAATAACATTCGTTCTGAATCAGTGTATTTTGGTAATACAGGGTGATAGTGACCAACAGACTTGGCTGCAACACTTGCACCATTTTCTGTCTCATGAAACTTAACACCCGTTCTCAGTTCTCTACCTTTCTGTAGCCCTATGTAACAGATTACATATCTGGGATCCTGATTCGGTATCAAATACCCAGGACGCAGAGGATACTGAGAAACAGTTCTTTGTAATGAACGCACCCGAAGAAGATGCATCATAATGCACTTTCTTCGTTTGGGCGGCACGGGAATTCTGGTAATCCCCAATTTCCTGCTCGGTCTTATAATAATTATAAGTTGGAGCGGGACCAACGTTCCCCAGCTCTGTATAACAAGCGGGTTCGGTCAATACATCCATATTATTATCTTGATTAAGGCGTGATAAGGTCGCTACGTGGAGAGAGAGAGAAGAAAACACTCTGCGTGCGCTCTTGCAAGATTAGATTGGTTATTTATTTTATCTAATCAGGATGGCTCCCACTGTTTTTATCAAATCTTCCTTCAAACCCAAAAAGGAAAGACTAGCCGGGATTAATTACACTCTACAAGTTCGCCAATCTTTCAGCCAGGCCAGTGCCGGTACTTTGAGGGAGGTTCTCCGTGATTTCGCACGGACCTAATTAAAGTAAACCTCGTTTTCCCAGGGGCGTAACCCCGTTGACACCTTTCTAAACACCTACTTGATCGGCTAATTGTAAAGCGCAATACTCTCCCAGGAGTAACAATTACTCGCAGTGGGTATCGGGATCCAACTATCATATAGAAGGTATGCAATCTCATTGCAAATTTCAACACTTGAAACTCCCGATAAAGGTTTTTACCCCTAGCGCTAATGACTTTAACTGTGGTCAACAAATCATAAGCACTAGTCAAGTTCTACCCGTCATTTCGTGATTAATTAGACCCACCCACATGACCCTTAACTAAGGTCAACAAAGTCACGCGACTGTCCTAACTAATCACATCATATGCAGTGTAGGAAGACGTCACTTAGCTACCGTACACTGTACCTTGACTATGGTCAACAAACACAGCACGAAGACTAAGTACTCTACTTCCTAAAATGACGGAGGGTTGCAGATGGTTTTTAATAAAACCTTTAATGCTTTGAACTTGATCTCACTGCAGAATCAAATGGTTTTTAAATGGAGTGTTTTTGAGGCCTTTCTAGTTTTGCTAAAGGGGTCACTCCCGGTAAAGGGATCGTCGGCCCTTTCCTCATCGAATAAGGTGCAGGATATATTACATATACCGCTGTGCAAAGCAAAAACTATAGAAGCAATCAAAAGACAAACCGAGGGTTGTAGCATCTGCCAGTTATTGCTAAAGGGGTCACTCCCGGTGAAGGGATCTCGGCCCTTTCCTTATTGAATAAGGTGCAGGATGTTCTACAAGGAACACCGCGATGCAAAGCAAGAACTGTAGCTATCTGTTTCTGAAAATTCGATTCCACAACATCTTTTAGGTTTATTTTCTTTCATTAATCACATTAATGAATGTCCCATCATTTAAGTCCACCTAAACATCACAGATAAATACAACGTACGCTTATGCCATCCGCATTCGCCTCGATGTCCCGTCTGCACCGTTAGGTTAGGTAACTAACGGTAGAGCGGGGCAGGGCTAGCACGGGTGTAAAACATAAGCAACGTTTATATAATATATCATATATAGTATTTACAGTATCCATCTGAACAAATCACATGATCACATCACAGATAACGCAGCAGAAAATATCATATGAAATATTGGATATACTAGGACGTTCGTGCTTTATTTTGAGCCTGAATAAAACACGGATTCCACGCTTGCGATGAATAGCCAAACCCATATCCCTAGACCCCTACGAGAGCGGCAAGCAACACCGCCAATTCTAGGGTTAGGAGACCCGGTCTCGACTCCTCGAGATGGTCTCCCACTGGAGCCTAGAACCCGGTTACTTGTGCTCCCCGCCTTGGGTCTACCTAATGTGGAAAAGTAAATAATATACAAGTGGTGACATCAACCTCATCCCGGAAGTGCCCCAATAAAAGAATATTACATACAATGAATTTTACATGAATGAAAATGAAAAACACTCATCTCACATAAAAAACACCCGGCTATTCAAACACGACGATCCAATATAACATATCCAGCAACACATAACATTACATGTCATCAACGTAAGTAAATATGCCCATCCCAATTGTCGTTGACATATAACAACGAAACCGGCGATATCACATATTACACTTACGGTCGCAGAAAAGAAAGTGTAAAACCACAACAGTTGGAATCCGCAACCTGCTTAGACATCGCATGCCTAACAATTATAAACCCCGCTTTTAGTCTCAGAATCAAAAACTGTTTTCAATATCAAGTCGGGCAATTCAACAAGATTCCCGACATCCTGAATGAATGCTCGTCGCAAACTTTAGTAGACGGCCGCACCCCCAGATGCCGTCGACGAAGTGCACTAAGGAGGAACACTGCTGCCGCGAGCACCCGAACGGATGCTTTTGGCGACGGGGTTCTCCTACAGTCACTTGGTCGGGGCTATGGGGTGTAGCTGTCTATTAAGTTTACCCGGCGAGTATCCGCGTACGCAACGTGATTGCGACGGACTTTTGACCACATCAAAATCCCGTGGTAACCGATAAATGAGACTAAACTGCTATGTCTATAACATTCAAATGTTGTTGATTCCAATTATTGTATCACATTCCAGATAAATAGAAAATGTTAAACTTTCCGATCGAATAATCAAAACACCCAAGTTTTCCCGAAAAGCTCAACACTTGAAATAAGTTTAAAAACATCCACTTCATGCCACAGCACCAACGATCCAGCCGTAGAAGGGTCAAGCCAACGCCTCACATGTGGCACGCCGTACTGCCCCAAACCCTAAGGTTCAAAGGGCAGTTCAAGACGGTCACATAATCGAGTTAAGGTTTGTTGTCTTCTAGAGAGTCCATCGCGTTACTTGCACTACTTAGACATTCTTAAACTACGGAAAAAATCCAACACTTGGGAAATTTTCCTATAGGGGAAAAAGTGGGTTATTTCTATCCGGTCGAACTTTTTAACATGTTCTAAAATTACCCGGAAAAACATAAACAAAGTTAAACAATCCGATCGAAACATCGAATCCCCAAAGCAACCCAGATAACTCAACTGTTGAGTATAATTTAAAAGTTCCCAGAAAACACAGGAAACAGCTACGGGTATAACTGTAGAAAATTAAGTCCCCAATCATTACATACGGCCGCGGAACCGCCGCATAAAGCAGGGTATGGCCGCGGTTCCGCGGCTCTACAGTAGATTCAGGTTGTCGTTTTCTACAGTTTACCTTATATTTCCCTACACTATTTTCTGAGCATTTTTAATTAGGAAAAATCCACTGTTTTAAAAATTGTACAGAGAGGGGTGTAGTTTAGGGTTTCGGGGTTCGATCGGGTTTCTAACTTCGTCTACTCTTCGCCTAATGTTCTAGCTAGGCTCTGATACCACTGTAGGGATCCTAGGGACACTCATGAAGTTCCACAAGGCATCTACTGTTAGTTATATGTATGCCCTGTTAGTTGTATGTATGCCCTAGAGGCCAATATTGTACAGATGATGTATATTATATTGGATGCTTGGACATATATAGAGATGACTTTCTTGCTCGATATGATAGTATGCTATCTGGTTGCTCTTTATCTTAACATGTATACTAGTCTCTTTAAACTGTCTTATAGTTACATGTTGGTAAAGCCCTTAGGATGTGTACTTGAATACCTAGACTATGATGCAGATCATACTAGTGGGGACATGGTAGTCCATAAGTACATCCTTCAAGGTCCCTAGTCGTAGGTGTATCGAGACGGGGCATCGATATACCAGTGTAGACTAGCGTATACGCTTCTCGACCTATGAGATGGGCGATGGATGATCCCTTATCCATTGGTGTTTGACATCAGAGATGGTATAAGGGTGCTCAGTGGAGACTGGGTACACTGGACGGACTCGCCGAGAACTCCCAGATGGTATTATACCTCACGTCAGATGGCAGTTCTCAGGTGACACTTGTGCAGGTTAGTCTGTAGACCCGAGATCGTCATAGAGTCTTGTGTAATTCCCACTGTGCTTTGATCTCCACCTTACCACGTCCATGAGGGCGTGCAAAACGGTGGTTTTTGGGTACAGTCCCGAGTCACATGGAGGCAATGAGCGATAGGAGGGGTTTCGTCTCTCCCGGTATTGGGGGTTGATATTGTGCTGTGCTCGATTGGTCGTAACAGGGAAGTCCCTGGCCAGGGCTGATCAGAGATTTGCTGGTAAGTGTTACCAATAGTTTCTCGACCCGTTATGAGCCTCACATCGGCACGACTTATCGGTTATTAGGGTCTGACGTTTACCACCCCTAGACTTGATATGCGACATATCAGACGACGAGACCGGACTGTACGGGAAGTGTTGCCGGTTGGCTCGATGGGAGTTGTAGCAGGTTCGCTTGTTCTCTTCTGATCGCTCAATACCTGGGTGGCCGTTACGTTTAGCTGACCGCTTACGATTTGGGGGTGCTTGATATGATCATCACCCACTGCCGGCGTATTGACGAGTCTCAGAGTCCCACAATGGAGTTTCCTAGTCCAGGCGAAACGTTGTGGTGCGCGTATGCGATATGCGCATGGACCCGATTAAAATACGCGTATAGGATAACGTATATTGATCGGGCGGCTTGCTTTTGGTTAGGGTCGTATGTGATATGGCCGGATTGATAAATCAAGTGTTGATTTATCATTTAACCATTAGATTCTCACTAGAAATCCTTTCTTGTTTTCAATGGATGTATGGATGCATGTATGCATTCCTTATTGTTTCATGCACATATGGATGTGCATGCACACATGCATACATACATCATTCTATCATGGTTTGATATGAGAAGAGGAAAATATATATTGATATATTTTCTATTTTCTTTCATGAGTCATTCTTATCTTCTTCTCAAATTGCCATCATCTTCTTCTTCCTCTCTCATTTTGCTCTCTAGTTTTTTGTAGTGAGCAATATACTCATCAAGATTGGATTTTGAAGTGAGAATAAGAACCACAACATCATTCTACACAAGTTTAGCCAACTTGTTTAGAGTGTTAGCTTCATTTCGTTCACTTGATCGGATAAAGTTGCAAGCTTGGACAAAGCGGACTCCGGGTGGATCATTGGTGACCTCGAGGAGTTCAAGAGGAGCTTTTTCAAACCCCAAGTAGCCGAGGAGTCTAGCGTAGGGAGCTACAAAGGTTGTACTCTCAAAACCCTAGCCTTTCTTTCATATGATGATGTGAAAAATTTAGAAACCCTAATTTTTCTAGGAACGATTCTATGTTCGTTAACTTAGCACCCTAAAGACTCCACCTTTGGTTCATGTGATGCTTCCAAACCCTTGATGAGGTGCTAGGCTAACCCAACATGCCCTAGAGGCCATTACTGTACATATGATGTATATTGTAGTGGATGCTGGGACGTATATAGGGAGGACTTTCTTGCTCGACATGATAGTATGCTATCTGGTTGTATTTTATCTTAACATGTACTCTGATTATCTCTCTGTTACATGTTGGTAAAGCCCTTAGGATGTGTACTTGACTACCTGGACTATGATGCAGATCATACTAGTGGGAACATGGTAGTCCATAAGTACATCCTTCAAGGTCCTTAGTCGTGGGTGTATCGAGACGGGGCATCGATATACCCGTGTAGACTAGCGTATATACATCTTGACCCATATGATGGGCGATGGATGATCCCATATCCATCGGTGTTTGACATCAAGGATGGTGTACGGGTGCTCAGTGGAGACTGGGTACACTGGACGGACTCGCCGAGAACTCCCAGATGGTATTATACCTTACGTCAGATAGCAGTTCTCTGGTGACATTGGTACAACTTAGTATGTTGACCCGAGATCGTCATAGAGTCTTGTGTGATTCCCACTGTGCTTTGATTTCCATCATACCATGTCCAAGAGGGCATGCAAAAAGGTGGCTTTTGGGTACAGTCCTGAATCACATGGAGTCAATGAGCGATAGGAGGGGATTCGTCTCTCCCGGTATAGGGAGTTGATGTTGCGCTATGTTCGATTGGCTATGACTGGAAATCCCTGGCCAGAGTTACTGAGATTTACTGGTAAGTGTTATCAGTAGTTTCTCGAACTGTTATAGACCACATATCGACACGACTTATCAAGCTATTGGGGTCTGACGTTTACCACCCCTAGGCGAGATATGCGACATATCAGACGACGAGACCGGACTGTACGGGAGTGTTACTGATTGGATTCGCAGGAGTATTAGCGGGATTGCTTGTTGATCTTCTGATCGCTCAATACCCGGGTGGTCGTTACGTTTAGCACACCGCTTGCGGCTTGTGGGTGTTTGATATGATCATCACCTACTGCCGGCGTATTGACGAGTCTTTAGAGTCCTACACAGGGGTTTCCTGGCTCAAGCGAAACGGAGTAGGAGCACATATGTGATATGTGCGGGACCGAGATTAATACGATATGAGATACCGTATTCTATTCTCGCGATTCGTGACAATGATCGGTTGTATGCGATATAGCCAGGTTATCGGATCAAGTGTTGATTCGATAAGTTGTTACACATGATATTAGTCGGTTATAGCCGGATTATTAAATCAAGAGTTGATTTAATAATTTAATGCATAATTATATATTTGATATATTACATTGCATTAACTAGTATTAGCTCACTTATGATTTATTTTCTCACTAGATTGTGCACATTGTTTATATGTGATATATGCAAGTGTACAAGTTTGTATCATGCTTGATGATACACACAAGTTGGATGTATGAGACTTAAACCAAATCAAGGTTAAATTAGTGTTTACTAATTTTCTAACAAATAACAAAAGAGGTGAGACTTTGGTCAAAGTTATCAAGCTTCATGAAGCTTGATAAACATTGACAAAGTCAACTCTTTTGTCATTCCTTAGGATATTAGTTAACCCAACCCTTAACCTAATGCCTTGGTTAATTCTCTACATGAGTTAAGCATGAGGGCTTAACTCAACCATGGTGCCATAATTCATTGGATAAGTTTTCATTTGGATGGATTATTCTTTCTTCTTCTTCTTCATCTTCAAGCTCCATCAAAAAGCTTACTAGCTCCAATGGTGCCATGAGAAAAAGAGTGAGAAAATCTATTCTAAAGTGAGCCCACTTCCTACTTCTTCATCCTCTACCACTTGCCATGTAGTAGAGTGTGTTCTCTTCACAAAGTTCATGACCTAGTGAAGGAATAGCTTGAGTTAGTGTCTCCCCGACGTAGATCATCTTCGGCCTCGAAGTCATCGTAGCAAGCACGTTCGTTCTTCTCATGGAGCTTCTCTAGAGTCCGGAGTTCACGATCGCAACGATGGGGACGTCTACATGGAGCTAATGAAGTGAAGGACCGGATCTACAAAGGTTGTAATCCCTCTCACTTAGTGTTAAAGTTGTTAACATGCAAGTTTTCGCCTAAACCCTAGTTTAAAGATCCGGCTTCGGGTTGTTCGACACGGCTAAAATTTTAATCGGGCATGGTTGATTCCTCGTAGACCCTTATGCGCGTGCCTAGCAACCCTACAGTGGTATCAGAGCCAAGCTAGAGCTTTAGGCGAAGTCTAGACGAAGTTTAAATTCCGATCGAACCCGAAAACCCCGATGTAAACCCTTCTCTGTACATTTTTTTGAAATGTGTTTTTTTATGAATTAAAAATGCTCAGAAAAACAAGCAGGAAAAACTAAGAATTACTGTGAAGTACGGTACACTAAGTCCCTGAAATGACCGCGGAACCGCGGCCAAACTAAGGGTTTGGCGGCGGTTACGCGGCCAAAATTTGGATTTAGTCCCTCATATTTCATATATTTATTCTTAGGTACTTTCTTGTCAATTTTTTCTGGGATTGTTTTTTATTCCATTCAAGTGTTGAGTTTTCTAGGGTTGTATTGGGGACTCGTTGATTCGATCGGATAATTTAACTTTGTTTAGTTTGTTCCGGATATTTTTAGAAACTGTTAAAAAGTTCGGACGGTTATCAATAACTCACTTTTTCCCCAGTCGGAAATTTTTTCAAAAGTTGGATTTTTTCTCGAGTTTAAGAACGTTCTAAGTCGTGCAAGTAACGCGATGGACCCTCTAGAAGACAACAAACCTTAACTCGATTATGTGACCGTCTTGAACTGCCTTTTGAACCTCAGGGTTTGGGGCAGTACAGCGTGCCACATGTGAGGCGTTGGTTTGACCCTTCTACGGCTGGACCATCGGTACTGGGGCATGTGATGGATATTTTTGAATTCCGCTCAAGTGTTGAGCTATTTGGGAAAACTTGGGTGTTTGATTATTCGATCGGAAAGTTTAACATTGTCTATTTATCTGGAATGTGATACAATATTTGGAATCCACAAAAAGTTATGAGATAACTAATTGGAATGTTATAAACCTAGCAGTTTAGTCTCAATTGATCGGTTGCCACGGGATTTTGATGTGATCAAAAGTCCGTCGCAATCACGTAGCGTATGCGGATACTCGCCGGGTAAACTTAACAGACAGCCACGCCCCATAGCCCCGACCAAGTGACTGTAGGAGAACCCCGTCGCCAAAAGCATCCGTTCGGGTGCTCGCGGCAGTGGTGTTCCGCCTTAGTGCACTTCGTCGACGGCATCCGGGGGTACGGCTGTCTACTAAAGTTTGCGACGAGCATTCGATCAGGATGTCGGGAATCTTTTTGAATTGCCCGACTTGATATTGAAAAGAGTTTTCGATAATGAGACTAAAATGCGGGGTTTATAATTGTTAGGCATACGATGTCTAAGGAATTCAGATGGTTAGGCATGCGATGTCTAAGGAGGTTGCGGATTCCAACCGTTGTAGTTTTACACTTTCTTTTTTGTGACCGTAAGCGTAGTATGTGGTGTATCGCCGGCTTCGTTGCTATACATCAACGACAATCGGGATACGCATACTTGCATACGTTGATGATATGAGATATTATGTGTTGCTGTGATATGTTATATTGGATCGTCGCGTTTTGAATAGCCGGGGGTTTTATGTGAGATGAGAGTTTTTCTTTTTCATTCATGTAAAGTTCATTTGTATGTAATATTCTTTTATTGGGGCACTTCCGGGCTGAGGATGATGTCACCATTGTATATTATTTACTTTTCCGCATTAGGTAGACCCAAGGCGGGGAGCACAAGTAACTGGGTTCTAGGGTCCAGTGGGAGACCATCTCGAGGAGTCGAGAAAGAGTCTCCTAACCCTTGAATTGGCAGTGTTGCTTGCCGCTCTCGTAGGGGTCTAGGGATGTGGGTTTGGCTATTCATCGCGACCGTGGAATCCGTGTTTTATACTGGCTCATATTGAAAACACGGACATCCTAGTATATCCATTATTTCATATGTTTCTTCTGCTGCGATATCTGTGATGTGATCATTTGATATGTTGTGATAGATAAAGTATATAGTATATATGATATATTATATAGACGTTACTTATGTTTTACACCCGCGCTAGCCCTGCCCCGCTCTGCCGTTAGTTACCTAACCTAACGGTGCACGAGGGGACATCGAGGCGAATGCAGATGTCATAAGTGTACGTCGTATTTATCTGTGATGTTTAGGTGACTTAATTGATGGGACTTCATTAATGAGATTAATGAAATAAAAGAAACCTAAAGATGTTGTGGAATCGAATTTTCAAAAACAGGTAGCTACGGTTCTTGCTTTGCATCGCGGTGTTCCTTGTAGAACATCTTGCACCTTATTCGATAAAGAAAGGGCCGAGATCCCTTCACCGGGAGTGACCCCTTTAGCAATAACTGGCAGATGCTACAACCCTCGGTTTGTCTTTTGATTGCTTTTGGAGTTTTGCTTTGCATAGTGATATTTATGAAATATCCTGCACCTTATTCGATGAGGAAAGGGCCGACGATCCCTTCACCGGGAGTGACCCCTTTAGCAAAATTAGAAAAGTCTCAAAAACACTCCATTTTAAAATCATTTGATTCTACAACGATATCAAGTTCATTACGCAATAGGTTTTCAGAAAAACCTGTCGTAGCCCTCCGTCATTTCAGATAAGGACTGTTTAGTATTCGTGCTGCGTTTGTTGGCCTTTGTCAAGGCGTAGTGTTTGGTAGCTGAATAGTACTTATCTGCTTATGCATATGATGCAGATTGGATTAGGGTAGTCGTGCGACCTTGTTGGCCTTTGTCAAGGGCCATGCGGGTGGGTTTAATTCAATCAAGAAATGACGGGTTGAACTTGACTAGCAGCCTATGGTTTGTTGGCCTTTGTCAAGGTCATAGGACGCTAGGGGAAAAATATTATCGGGAATTTTAAGTGTTGAAATTTGCAATGAGATTGCATACCTTCTATGGGATAGTTGGATCCCGATACCCGCTGCGAGTAACAGTTACTCCTGGGAGAGTTTTACACATTACAATTAGCCGATCAAGTAGGTGTCTAGAAAGGTGTTAACGGGGTTACGCCTCTGGGAAAACGAGGTTTACTTTAATTAGGTCAGTGCGAAAGCACGGGGAACCTCCCTCAAAGTACCGACACTGGCCTGGCTGAAAGATTGGCGAACTTGTAGCGTGTAATTAATCCCGGCTAGTCTTTCCTTTTAGGGTTTGAAGGAAGATTTGATTAAAATAGTGGGAGACATCCTGATTAGATATATTAGATAACCAATCTAATCTTGCAAGAGCATACGCTGAGTGTTTTCTTCTCTCTCTCTCTCCAGGTAGCGACCATATCACACCTTAATCAAGATAAGAAAACGGATGAATTGACCGAACCCGCTTGTTATACTGTGCTGGGGAACGTTGGTCCCGCTCCAACTTATAATTGTTATAGGACAGAGCAGGAAATTGGGGAATACCAGATTTCCCGTGCTGCCCAAACGAAGAAAGTGCATGCTGATGTATCTTCTTCGGGTGTGTTCATTACAGAGAACTGTTTCTCAGTATCCTTTACGTCCTGGGTATGAGATACCGGATCAGGATCCCGCATATGTAATCTGTTACATGGGCTACAAAAAGGTAGAGAACTGAGAACGGGTGATAAGTTTCATGAGACAGAAAACGGTACAAGTGTTGCAGCCAAGTCTGTTGGTCACTATCACCCTGTATTACCAGAATACATTGATTCTGAACAAATGTTATTAGATACCGAACCTGATATACAACATCATATCAGTCTCTTTATTAGTAAAGAAAGGATATAATTTTGTATTGTTGGATAATGTTTTGAACATTTCCTATATCAAGAGATGATCGGTTCAAGCACGTTATCTAAAAGCATTGATGTTCTAAATCAAACTACAGTTCTTAGTATACAGAACACACACGAGAGGAAGAGTTCAGAAATGAACGGATCCTTCTTGAGGCATTGTAGACTAGGTCATATCAATGCGACCCGACTAGCAAAGTTACATTTAGATGCATATTTAAATTTGTTTGAATTTACATCTTATGAAACTTGCCGGTCATGTCACAGAGATAAGATGATCACGGCTCCGTTTATTGGAAACAGAGAAAGAGTTAGTGAACTCTTGGGATTGATACATGCTGATGTATGAAAGTCCCCTGTCTACACATGCCAAGACCGGTTCTTTGTACTTCATTACATTCTCTGATGATCTCTCAAGATTCAGACATATGTTCCTGTTGAAACACAAGTCCAAACCTTTTGAGATATTCACAGAATGTAAGTTAGAAGTAGAGAACCAAAATACGGGTAAAAGTATTATGTCATTTGATATGATCAAGGAGGAGAATACTTGAGCACGGAATTCCTGGACTATTCTAAAGGAGAATGAGATTCTCTCTCAACATTACTCCTCCGTATACACCACAACACGTCGGTGTATCGGGGCGGAGCAATAGCACCCTATGTGATATGGTGTGCTCTATGATGAGTACTACTGAGTTTCCTATTTCTTTTTGGGTGCTATGCGCTTAAGAAGCTGCATACCTATTGAATAGGGTTCAAATCAAATCAGTTGCCTACCACTTCATATGTGATATGGAATGGGAAGAGCCTATATCTTAAGTATGTTAAGATTTGGGGTTGTCCGGCCTATGTCTTAAAGCAAAATCCGGACAAGCTCGTGGCAAGGTCTGTTATGTAGAACTGGAAAAGTTCCAGCTATACAAACTGCAGCTGATGATTTGGTAGAACCAAAGGATTCAATAGTTTCCAACGATCCTCAGCCTCTTCGCCGATCTAGTAGGGTTCCTCACCCACCTGAGAGATACTTCGGTTTCTCTATGACAGTGGGAGCAAGGATTACATCATGAGATGATGACCCAACTAGTTTCGAGCTGGCCATCAGGAGTAGGGCTCTGTAAGAATGGCTGGATGCTTAGTGATCTGAGATGGAATCCTTATACACCAACAAAGTATGGACTTTGGTTGCTTTATCTGAAGGGTTAAATCCTTATGAGGAGTGAGTATATCTTGAGAAGATTACTTGGTGTACATGGAAAAGTTGAGACTTTCAAAGCTATGCTTAAGTCCATCCAGATCCTACTTGACACGGCTACATCCCATGACTACGATATCTGGTGGTTGGGTGTCATGACTGCTTTTCTAAATGATGTTTTAGAAGAGAGCGTCTATAAGTACACAGCCAGAGGGCTTCGTAGAAAGTGGGAGCAGCGGAAACCTGTGCAAGATGTTTTATGTGATAAAGCAGGCTTCGCGGAGTTGGAACATCTGTTTTGATGTGGTAAGTCAAAGAGTTTGACTTCATCAAAATGGTAGATGAACCTTGTATATACAAAAAGGTAGTGGGAGTATGGTGCTGATCCTTATAGAGTACGTGGATGACATACTCTTGATAGGGAAGGAGTTTCCTATGCTACGCTCGGTCAATCTCCTCTTATCACAAGGATTCTCCGGATAGGATCAAAGTGATACCTCCTAAATTCTGGGTTTTGGATCTATGAGATAGATCTAATTGGATGTTAGGATACTCACTAGTTGTAGTGAGATGGTATCAATCGATCCTGGGGAGAATCACTGGAAAGGTTCCAGAGTGATAAGGACGATTGAATGTCAGTCGCAGGCATTGTCTTTACCCTCATTGGTGGGACGGTATGTTGGAAGAGTTCCAAGCTAGATACCGTGACATACTAGACGATTAAAGGCAAGATATATCGTTACCAAAGATGCTACCAAAGAGACAGTCTGGATATATATATATATATATATATATATATATAGTTCATGAGATGAACTTCATTCCTACCATTGTGTGGCAATGGAGTTGTGGCTTTGGCCAAGGAACTACCGTCCCATCAGAAATCCAGATATAATTCTTAGGCAGTATCACCTGATCACGAAGATGGTTGATCTCCAGGGAGATCGAGGTAAGGAGAGTAGACACAGAGGACAACAGCGCGGATCCACTCACAAAGGCCTTTTCCCCAGTAGAGACTTTTATGGGATGGTTGATATGAGATACATCAACTACAGCTAATTGTTGGGTATGTGATACCACAACAGATGGCCCTAGTGTAAGTGGGAGATTGTTAGTTATATGTATGCCCTAGAGGCCATTACTGTACATACGATGTATATTGTAGTGGATGTTGGGACGTATATAGGGAGGACTTTCTTGCTCGACATGATAGTATGATATCTGGTTGTACTTTATCTTAACATGTACTCTGATTGTCTCTCTGTTACATGTTGGTAAAGCCCTTAGGATGTCTACTTGACTACCTGGACTATGATGCGGATCATACTAGTGGGAACATGGTAGTCCATAAGTACATCCTTCAAGGTCCCTAGTCGTGGGTGTATCGAGACGGGGCATCGATATACCAGTGTAGACTAGCGTATATGCATCTCGACCCATATGATGGGCGATGGATGATCCCATATCCATCGGTGTTTGACATCAAGGATGGTGTACGGGTGCTCAGTGGAGACCGGGTACACTGAACGAACTCGCTGAGAACTCCCAGATGGTATTATACTTTACGTCAGATGGCAGTTCTCAGGTGACACTGGTACAGCTTAGTCTGTTGACCCGAGATCGTCATAGAGTCTTGTGTGATTCCCACTGTGCTTTGATTTCCATCATACCACGTCCAAGAGGGCGTGCAAAAATGTGGCTTTTTGGTACAGTCCCGAATCACATGGAGGCAATGAGCGATAGGAGGGGATTCGTCTCTCCCGGTATAGGGAGTTGATGTTGCGCTGTGTTCGATTGGCTATGACTAGAAATCCCTGGCCAGGGTTGCTGTGATTTACTGGTAAGTGTTATCAGTAGTTTCTCGAACTGTTATAGACCTCATATCGACACGACTTATCAAGCTATTGGGGTCTGACGTTTACTACCCCTAGGCGAGATATGCGACATATCAGACGACGAGACCGGACTGTACGGGAGTGTTACTGATTGGATTCGCAGGAGTACTAGCGGGCTTGCTTGTTGATCTTCTGATCGCTCAATACCCGGGTGGCCGTTACGTTTAGCACACCGCTTGTAGCTTGTGGGTGTTTGATATGATCATCACCTACTGCCGGCGTATTGACGAGTCTTTAGAGTCCTACACAGGGGTTTCCTGGCTCAAGCGTAACGGAGTAGGAGCACATATGTGATATGTGCGGGACCGAGATTAATACGATATGAGATACCGTATTCTATTCTCGCGATTCGTGACAATGATCGGTTGTATGCGATATAACCAGGTTATCGGATCAAGTGTTGATTCGATAAGTTGTTAAACGTGATATTAGTCGGTTATAAATGGATTATTAAATCAAGAGTTGATTTAATAATTTAATGCATAATTATATATTTGATATATTACATTGCATTAACTAGTATTAGCTCACTTATGACTTATTTTCTCACTAGATTGTGCACATTGTTTATATGTGATATATGCATGTGTACAAGTTTGTATCATGCTTGATGATACACACAAGTTGGATGTATGAGACTTAAACCAAATCAAGGTTAAATTAGTGTTTACTAATTTCCTAACAAATAACAAAAGAGGTGAGACTTTGGTCAAAGTTATCAAGCTTCATGAAGCTTGATAAACATTGACAAAGTCAACTCTTTTGTCATTCCTTAGGATATTAGTTAACCCAACCCTTAACCTAATGCCTTGGTTAATTCTCTACATGAGTTAAGCATGAGGGCTTAACTCAACCATGGTGCCATAATTCATTGGATAAGTTTTCATTTGGATGGATTATTCTTTCTTCTTCTTCTTCATCTTCAAGCTCCATCTAAAAGCTTACTAGCTCCAATGGTGCCATGAGAAAAGAGTGAGAAAATCAATTTTAAAGTGAGCCCACTTCCTTCTTCTTCATTCTCTACCACTTGCCATGTAGTAGAGTGTGTTCTCTTCACAAAGTTCATGACCTAGTGAAGGAATAGCTTGAGTTAGTGTCTCCCCGACGTAGATCATCTTCGGCCTCGAAGTCATCGTAGTAAGCACGTTCGTTCTTCTCGTGGAGCTTTTCTAGAGTCCGGAGTTCACGATCGCAGCGATGGGGACGTCTACACGGAGCTAATTTAGTGAAGGACCGGATCTACAAAGGTTGTAATCCCTCTCACTTAGTGTTAAAGTTGTTAACATGCAAGTTTTCGCCTAAACCCTAGTTTAAAGATCCGGCTTCGGGTTGTTCGGCACGGCTAAAATTTTAATCAGGCATGGTTGATGTCTCGTAGACCCTTGTGCACGTGCCTAGCAACCCTACATCTACCATGCCAAAATCAAAAATTTTCCATGTGCCGAGAAACCCTAATTGAGATCGTTACTAGAGGTAAGGCGAAAAACATTCAAGTTAACTACTTTAACTACAAGTGAAAGGGACTACAACATTTGTAGATCCGGTCCTCCACTTCCAAAGCTCCGTGACGATGTCCCTTCGCTGCGATCATCGGGATCCCGGACTCTAGCGATGGTTTCGTCGGAGAAATAAGCGGGCTAGGTCGTTGACTTCGATGCCGAAGATGATCTACGTCGAGGCGACTCAAACTCAAGCTCCATCTTCACTAGGTCATGAATCTTGTGAAGATAACACACTCTACTACATGGCAAGTTGTAGAGGATGAAGAAATAGGAAGTGGGTTCACTTTAGAATTGGATTTCTCACTTGATTTCTTCACTTAGAATTTTCTAGCAACTTTTCTTCTTCATAAAGAAGAAGAAGAAGAAGAGAATAGAAAATGAATTATATGTAAAAGAAAATTCAAGTGAAGACTTATCATTTAGCAACCATGGGTGAGTAAACTCATGTAGAGAGTAAACTAGGGTTTAGGCTAATGGTTAGGTTAATGAACAAAACAAAATGGCTAGACTTTTCAAAGATGTTATGAAGCTTCATGAAGCTTCAAGCCAAAACAAGAAAAGTCACCATTTAGTTTTTCCAAAATAAATAAAGAAAATAAAACCCTAACCATTAACCTAAACTTGGTGTAAGTCATACACACACCCAAGTTTGCATGTATCATCAAATATGATACAAACTAGTGCATAAAAATATATCACATATACAACTTGTGCACATCAAGTGAGAAAATCAATCTTAAGTGAACAAATACTAGTTAATGTAAAGTAATATATCAAATATATAATTATACATTAAATCATTAAACCGATACTTGATTTAATGATCCGGTCATACTGCATATAACCGACAAATATCAAGTGTATCAATATATCGAATCAACATTTGATTCGGTAACCCGGCTATATCATATATAACCGTCCGATGATACAAATCGCGAGAATAGAATTCAGTATCACATACTGGTATTATTCTCGGTCCCGCACATATCTCATATGCGCTCCTATTTCGTTTCGCTTGAGCCAGAAAACCTCTGTGTAGGACTCTAAAGACTCGTCAATACGCCGGCAGTAGGTGATGATCATATCAAACACCCACAAGCCGCAAGCGGTCTGCTAAACATAATGGCCACCCGGGTATTGAGCGATCAGAAGATCAACGAGAAAGCCCGCTCACACTCCTGCGAATCCAACCAGTAACACTTACCGTACAGTCCGGTCTGTTCGTCTGATATGTCGCATATCTCGCCTAGGGGTGGTAAACGTCAGACCCCAGTAGCTTGATAAGTCATGCCGATGTAAGGTCCATAACAAGCATGAAACTATTGATAACACTTACCAGTAAATCAGTGCAACCCTGCCCAGGGATTTCCAGTTATGGCCAGTCGAGCATAGCGCAACATCAACCCCCAATACCGTGAGAGGCGAATCCTCTCATATCGCTCATTGCCTCTATGTGAATCGGGACTGTACCCAAAATCCACCTGTTTGCACGACTCAGTAGAGCCGTGGTAGGGTGGAAATCAAAGCACAATGGGAGACACACAAGACTCTATGACGATCTCGGGTCAGCAGACTAAGCTGTACCAGTGTCACCAGAGAACTGCCATCTGACGTGTGGTATAATACCATCTGGGAGTTCTCGGCGAGTCCGTTCAGTTTACCCAGTCACCACTGAGCACCCGCATACCATCTTTGATGTCAAACACCAATGGATATGGGATCATCCATCGCCCATCACATGGGTCGAGAAGATATACGCTAGTCTACTCTGGAATATCAATGCCCCGTCTCGATATTCCCATGACTAGGAACATTGAAGGATATACTCATGGACTACCCAGGAACCACTAGTATGATCTTCATCATAGTCCTGAAAGTCGAGTACACATCCTAAGGGCTTTATCAACATGTAATAGAGAGATTGCAAGTATACATGTTAAGATAAAGAACAACCAGATAGCGTACTATCATGTCGAGCAAGAAAGTCCTACCTATATATGTCCCAGCATCCCCTACAATATACATCTCATGTACAATAATGGCCTCTAGGGCATACATATAACTAACACTTATATTTTGACATGTTATTACCTGAGGCACTGGCACGAGTATTTGGCACTAGCTACATGTTTAGATGTTACATTGCCACCTTATCTTGCTTCAGGCTTATTCTTTGGGGTTTATATATATCTGATCGTATTGACCTAGGATTATGTCATGCATTCGATTTCTTCTTGTAGATATTTTCTATTCACGAGTTGGCAACTCACCTCCGTTGTGCCACAGTTCTTGCAGGTTTTGCCGTACAGGTTCCATAGTGGCATTTCCGGCATATTGCTTTCCTTTGCGGGTGATTTGCTTGGTAGGTGGGTTCTTTGCATCAGAACCACCCTTGTTATGTATTATTCATTGTATCTAGAAATTCCATCAACCAAAACTTGTCACGCCCCGCTTCCCAGTGTACGGCGAAGTGGACGCGACGAGGTCCGCTACGTATGTACTCAGAAATACATACGCTAAGCGTAGCTAAGCAATATAAAATAAATACACAAGAGACAAGAGTATAAAAAGAATAGCAACTTTTATTTATTAACATTCTTTGTACAATACATGGAAAGGAAAATACAACTGAAATAAAAATGCCTAAACAGTGGCATAACAGGAAAAGGAAAGTACTAAAAAGAAAAGTGTACAATGAAATTATACTGCTGGGTCTTCGGCAAAATGCTCCAAATATTCTTGTGATGGCTCAACTTCCGCCTGGTCCAAGTCACCTGACGACATTCAAGAAAAGAGAAGCAGAATGTCGTCAGCGAACAGATCGCTCGGTAAGTCCCAAAGGTAAGAGAGAAGTAGAGATGACAGAATAAGAAGATACATTTTTAAAGTGTAAACTATTGTTGTAATGTTATGTAACGCTGTTGTTTGTAGCTTGGTACAGAAGAATGCCAGTGTATACGAGGGGAGTCTCACTTGCCAGAGACTAAGGCACGTATAGTACAAGGAACCGTTATGCCACGGTACAACAGCAATGGGATTCAGGTTAGGTGTATTAATCTGACCACCTCGTGCCACCTTTAACACCTTCCGTACCAATCTACCCCTTAAACCCCGTAGTGTTTTTAACAGTATTGTTATCTTGTAAAATTGTATTGATTGTAAGATTGGTTAACCGACTATCCGAAACCATGATATCAGGAAACGGTTATAACCGTAGAGTCATGTAAATGGAATACTGGGAAACATGTAAAAAGAATATATCCATGGTTCGGTTCAGTCAAGTTATATAGATTGTTAACTGGATTCAGGGATTCATGTATTCATATTGAGTTGGAATATAAAAGAATATAGATTGACTTGAATCATATTCAAGTCAGAAATAGTCAGACTCTAACCCGAGTCAGACTAAAAGAAGGTGATTTGAAGTTCAATAATTGTTAGGGGCCTTATTGTAATTTATAGAACTTGAGGGGGTTTTATGTAAAAATACTTTTGTATAGTTTTCAAAATACAACTCAAGTATTTAATTATCGTCTTTATGTATATACAACAATTTAATGATCAAGATAAATATGTATACATGTTCGAATAGCATGAATGAGTCAAGTATATTATACGAGTAACTACCAAAATCAATGCTGTAAAGAAATATTATGTACGACTAATTAATCAAGTCAAACGAATGCGAGAACATAAACAAAAATATGGCTCTAAGTGTTTTTCATGCGTGAGTTCCAGTTTCACCTAAATACGACTACCGGTTTGAGAGATATATATATTTTCGTATCGTCGCGCAAAACAGATCATAATCTATTCGGCACCATCACATATTTTTAAAATGCAGTTTGAGTTAATTTCCATCAGGTTTCAGATTACGAAGATTATTAGAAAATTGTAGGCATTTTTAAGTACTTATCTAAAACACCAAGATTCATACGATTTGAATTTCTGACGCTCTAGTTATGATAATTTTAATATCAGCGTTTAAAACAGACATTCAGATTTCTGGACAGAAACTATATACTGTATTGCAAAGCCTATAACAGCTTGTTTCATGCATTACTAAGTAATATAATATACATAAAATTATAGTTCTATCAATGGTTCATCTACACATCTAAATTTTGTCACAAACGGACATCGGGTATTCGAGTTAAGTCAAATTTAAAAACAGTGTGCGAATCGGAACAGATTCTGTCCAGATCCGTCACTTAATATTGTAACGCAGTTTTCATTATCTTAGATGGGTTTTTAGTAAAACTATAAAACTAAGAAAATCTAGATCATTCGATGTAGATATCAAAAAAACCTGAGTTTACTCAATTTGGATACCGGTATACCAAGTTATATGTCCTAGAAATTGACCGATAACTGCAGTTTTCTGTTTTACGATCAGTGAATAAATACGATGTAATTCCTAAACTGTTATGCGGATTGATCTAAAATTTTTACAGCATGTATAAAATAATATAATCTATCATATGTAAATTCCGTGAAATTTTCAGAAGTAAAAATTAATTTCTAAAAATTATTTTAAAGCTAAAGGTATTGATGTGTGTACTAAAATCGGCAGAAAGATTAACTAGTATTTTATGCAGGCTTCTATTTTTCTTTTAATAAACAAACCGATTTCATGTGACATTATAGATATATTGTGGCATGAAATTTGTGTTCTCACAACTTGTAATAAACATTCCTAGTCATGAAGAAAGAATTAAAAATAGTTTAATTTGAACAAGAGATAATAAGATATTATTAAACCATATAGAATCATATATATCTAAACTTATGTATATGTATATGTATATGTTTATGTGTATCTTCTCTTATGGATTATGATATGAAAAGAATAGGGGGTTCACGATGCATGACAATAGGAAAATAAGAGGTGGGGGGAAAGGAGAGAGAAGGGACTTACATACACAAGCCGGTATTGTCACCGGGCTTGTCTATCCGCCGATAGCCTCGCGTTACTAGCGAGACCTTCTTGAAGACTTCTTCATGTTCTTCTTCTTGGACTCTAGGTGAAGAGGGAGAAGTGAGAGATAAAAAATGTGAGGAAGGAAAAGATAGAGGAGGACAAATAAAGATGGTGTAATGGTGAATAATAATATATGCATTTAACATGAGAATTAAAAGAGAAATGAAAGGCCACCATTCATTTTGGAAATGAAAGGTCTCATTTGTAGGTTATGAGAAGAATAAAAAATGATAAAAAATAATTGCAAGAATGGGGATTTGAACATGTGACTTATGGAATAACAATGCAAGGATTTAATCAATAAGTTATAAGGTTGTTCATGCATATATTTAATTAGAATTAAATATATGATGTTGCTTAAAAAGAAAATGGGCTTTTTAGATGGGCTGTAGAGAATAAGAATAATAGATTTGGGTTAAATATTTATGAAAGGAAAAATAAGAATGAGATGTTAAAAACTTAAATATAAGAAAAAGAAATTGTACCTAGAAAAAAATACATAATAAATTGAGGAATAAAATAATAATAAATTTAATAGAAAAAGGAAAATACCAAGTACAAATAAATACGGTATATTATTGAAGAGGGATAATACAAATGTATAAAGATTTTGGGGTCATTGGAAGGAGTGCATAACGTGTTCCACATATCCCAACTCAGAAGGTATGTGAGTGACCACAGCCAAGTACTTGATCATTCCGAGCTCACTATACAACCCGATTTGTCTTGTGAGTAGCAACCTGTGGAAATCCTGGATAGAAAAGTGAAGACACTTCGGAACAAGGAAGTTAATTTGGTCCGGGTAATGTGGAGAAAAGACACTCAAGGAGAATTCACGTGGGAAAGGAAAGATGAGATACGTGCAAGATATCCGCACCTTTTTGTAAACTAGTCCTCAGATAAAAGTTGTAAATTTCGAGGACGAAATTTTTGTAAGGAGGGTAGATTGTAACAACTCCAATTTTTGTATACCTAAATTTGAATTAAATTTGAAGTATACTTGGAGTATTAATGTTGCTGCTAACACTTTAAGTATCTATCTCTTTACAATAATTACAAGAAGGAGCTTGTAGCTCATTGGTAACACCTTGCACTGCTGAACCAAGCCACCAGAGTTCGAATCCCACATCCCACATTATTTTTAGCACATTTTTCTTTAAAAATTTCTGGAAGTCCAAAAGTCAACATGCCATAACACCCAAATAGTAAACTGAACCCCAAAAATTAATCGTGCCAAAAGACTAGTCACGAGACCCCGGACCTGACGCCGGCCGAAATCGGCCGGAATCGGCCAACTCGGCTGGCGGCCGGCCGGCGCCGCCGGCCGGAGTTGCACCGACGGCCGAGGTCCCAACACCAATGTTGCGTCTTTTGGCCTCCTGAAACTCATGGTTTACTCCATTTTTAATGTATCAGTTCTGAATGTTAAATATAACCCTTTTAATGCAAAATTTTAATGTTTTTCTTTAATTTTTATAATTTTTAATAAAAAAAAAGACCCTTCACCTACCTTACCTAGCTACCCTATATATAGACCCCTACCCCCTACCTTCTCATTCCAAAACCTTTGAAAAACTCTCTTGAAATTTCCACAAGAAGTGTGCTTTGAATTCGAGTTTCCCGGCGAAGCCCTGACGGATTCCGGCGACGTGCCTTGAAGCAACCGGCGACGAAAACACTCCTCGATCTTTTCCCCTTGTCCTCTTTACTCTTTAGAAGAGTTTAAACCCGTAAGTCCCATCCTTCTCACCTTTCTATTTCTTAAAAATACAGATTTATGGAACCCGACGGAAATCGGAACAAACCGATTTCCGATTCGGTTTTTCTACAAAATTTCACTTGTCACCTAATCCACAATACCCTAACATATTCATGTTGACTATTAATCACCCATAAACCAATTTAAATAAAGTTCTCACATGAAATGATAGTTTCTTTGCAAAACCGTATTCTTTTCATAAAAGTACCATAGAGTTTATTTTTCTTGTTCTAATTAATTCCCTCACTCCTAAATACGTTTATCTTGATCACTAAACTTGTAGAAATCAATTTGAATGAAATTTCACACATGAAATGATAACGTTTTCAAATACCGTATTCTTGCGCTTTAATACCTTCAAGTTTAACACAACATGTTTAACCTCTAATCTTCATCAAAACTTGAAATAAGTCACGAGGTAATGACCTACCTCTACACACACTCAAATATAACCCTAATTGATAAACATCAAAATATAGAATACGAAAATACAGGACTTTTCACTAAAATACCACATTCTTTATAAACCTTTTCTAAAAGCTTTAAGTTGTAAACATTTCTAAATAAAATCTTTTATAAAATGAAAGCACGATTGGTCATGGACATCGATCGTTTATCTAAACTGACTTTGTGGTGTCTAGGCTAGGCAAGTGAGCTTGGGTAACTTTAAAAGGCCCGTCTCACGATTCGTGAGCGGATCCCTCTCTCCTCACTTGTACTTACCTGGCCACAATTGGTGGTGAAGAGGCGATTTGAGGCTTCTAATGACTTTTCGTTTAGACCTTAGAAATAGGCTAGTTGGCTTAGGAAACCCTAACAACTAAAATACGGAAAACTATACTCTTTTACACATAAATACCTTATATTTATAAAACCGTTTTTCTAAATGAATAGTATTTATTAAACCTAAGCAAAGCGCCGCTACAACCCACCTTTGGGGAACCTGTTAGGGATAGTACGGTTCATCGTGCACCCGCAGGCTAGTAGTGCGAGATTCAGACCTCCGCAAGGAGCATTCGGTCTCGAAAGGTTTAAAATACGGCATTTAAGAAAAATGAGATTTTGGGGTCATTACAAAACTTGTATATTGTTTCAGACTTAGACACTAGTGATGTATTATTTTGACCTTAGAGTCGCGCCTTGTAATATATCGGTTTTCATGCTGTTGAGTTTTCTTTGAGTTTTGAACCTCGCCCTTCGGCGTTGTATATTATATTGCTTGCATGGTTGTGCCCATCGATTGACGAAGAGCTAGCTCCCGCTTGGGGATGCATTTTACCATTTCATACATATTATTTATGTTGTATCCCGTTCGGGGCCAGTATTTACAAAGGAAACTCTGCCGAAATTTTCAGAAAAGATATGTGATTTTTAAAATGCATATTCGGCTTAGTTAATTTAAGAAAAAAAACTTGATTTTTAAAACATGTCTTCTTCACTTTTAAGAGCTATTTTCCCTACTTCTTCAAACTAGTTTTCCCTTATTTATTACTTAAAAAGGTTTTAGATTTCTAGGCTTTTGGCTTACTTGGATCAGATGGGGTCCTATAGGCTTCATATGATTCAAGTGCCAGTCACGGGCTATTTCGGGTCGTGACAGGTATCACCGTTACCTCGTGGGGTAGGGTGCCGTAGTGAGCAGTGTGTGTATGTATGCATGGAGTCCTATGAATAATATGCGATGGGCAAGAAAGGGGTGAGAGATTTTCATCTCTCAAACCTTTCCTATTCCTAACCCTAACAAGTGAGGAACTACTCACTCATTAGGGGATTGATAAAAGACATTTTTTTATGAGTTTTCAATTCAATAACCTAATTATCTAAGATACGAAAGATGAATAAAAGTCCTAAGCTAATTAACTTGGGCAGATAATAAAATCTATACTGGGACAGAAAAGAATTTAAGAACTAGGGCAAGGTAAAAAAAATTCTACTTACTTTATTCGATACACTTTTCAAAGCATTACAATAGATTCTGAATTTTTTCAATAAAAAGAGGCATACCTCAAAAAGAGGTTTAGGGTTTCTATTTATAGATCATAGAAACCCTAGGGTTACATTCGATTTACATCTGCATTTACAAATATACCCTAAGAAGACTAGTCAACGCACCGCCACCACCGTCACAAAATTACACCGACACGTGCTCTATATGGCCGCGGAACCGCTGCCAAAAGCCTTATTTGGCCGCGGATCCGCTGCCATGTGGTGGATTCTTGAGCTGCAATTTTCAGGGCTGCTTCTGGTTGCATTTGGTTTCTTGTTTCTTCACTTGGTTTCTCAGATTGTCTTCTAGTTCTCTTCCAGATTTCCACAGTGCATAATGTCGTGGACTTTTACCCTTTGCTTCGTGTAGAAGTCTTGAACCTTGCGCTGCCTTTGTGCTTCGTGAAATTGTCCATTGATCTTCGTTTATTCTTCAAACTGTAGGCATGATCAAGATTATTCCATTTGTTGGTCGTAGTCTCACTTTTGTATCGTCTTTCCATCATTTTCACTGTTTTGTTCCGAGAACCTGTAACCTGCAACTATGTAGCAGACATGGATCAAAAGCACCTGTTTATTTGTAAAATGAATAAGAATGGGGAATATAATAATGCAAAATTATGATATGAACAGCAGGCACGTGATTGCAATGATTGAGGGAGGACCTGTGCCGGTAGGACAGTCTTACTCAAGATGATGGTATGCTATATGGTTTATCTTTATCATCGTGTACAACTTTAGGTGACCTTACAGATCACTATTACACATTGATAGAGCCCTTAGGATTCTTGCTTGACTACCAGCAATATGATAGCGATCATATACGTGAGAGTTGGGTAGTCTATAAGCACATCCTTAAATTGGTCCCTAGTCGTGGGAGTTTCGAGACAGGGCATCAATACTACAGAGTAGACTAGTGTATACAATCGAGACCCCGACGAGGGGCGGTGGTCGGTCTCACAAGCCATTGGTGTCAGTTGGATCACCTAAGATGTATACAGGTGCTCATTGGGTTATGAGTACACCGGACATGACTCGCCGGGAACATGCTAGTTGGTACTATACCTGACGTCAGATAGCAGTTCCCTAGTGACATGTGCACAGGTTAGTTCATCGACCTGAGATCGTCATTTGTCTCGTGTGAGTTCCCACCGTGCTTTGATTACTACCCTACCACGGCTCAAAGGAGTCGTGCAAACAGGTTTTAGTTAGGTACAGTCCCAAGCCACATAGAGGCAGTGAGCGGATCGGCAGGGGTTTCGTCTCTCCCGGTATTGGGGGTGAGATCGCGCTGTGTCTAGAAGAGCCATTACACGAAGTCCTTGGCCAAGGCAGGAGATTTACTGGTAGGTATTCCAGTAGTATCTCAGGGTGTTCTGGGCTACACTCCGACACGACTTGTACCGCTTTTGGGGGTCTGACTTTTACCAACCCCCTAGGCCCGACATGCGATACTCATAGACGAACGGACCGGACTGTATGGATATTGTCACTGACAGGCTCAGTAGGGTGTCAGGATGAGTTCGCTCATCGACCTCCCTTTTGGTCAATACCCGATGGCCCGTTATGTACAGCTAGTACCGCTGACGTGCTAGTGGTTGAATCCACAGCCAGTGTATTGACGAGTCTTTAGAGTCCCCCATAGACAGTTTCTTAAGTTTCGGGCGAAATGTTGTAGAGGCCGTATGGATTTATGGCAGGGTTCGAACATACGCTTGCACTTGTGCACGTGTCATGGTTCAGACGGATAATACTAGCAGGCTTTGGTTTAAACCGGATCCTAGTATTATACTGTGTAGATTTTGTCTCATTGCATTTGTATTCGGTCGGAATACAAATGCGGGTATGTATATACAGTCGTGGGGTTATCCTGTAATTTTGTTACCGGATCGCTTTTTGAAGTTTCCAGTTTGCATTTCATTTTGGCCATTTTCATTGTATTCCTTCCTGGTTGAATAATTCCTTCATGGCTGAATTTTGCTTGAAAGAGGGGTTCTTTGCAAAAGCGGCTTTTATAAAAGGAGGGGGTTTTCTGTGGTCACCGGGGCTCCAGGCCATTCCAGCAACTTCTCATGGTTTCTTGATTGATTGGGTGATTTATGAGCCATCTTGTAGCATTTATTGCTTTGGATATTGGTTGTGAACTTGTGTGCTTATGGTTACCTATTATTGCTCCTACACTCACCACCACCATTCCTATTATTGCCATGGCCGAGCACAAGAAAGAGGCAGCCCCAATTTTTGTGAGTGAGGAATTGATTCATTTCATCTTGCACAAAATTCCTTTGCCATTAAAAAGCTCATTTCCATCTCCACTCCTATTTGGAAACTTCGATTAACCCTCAAGACAAAGCATTCTACACGTACTCTACTACAACCTTAGACACGTCGGCTAGCAAATTTCGTGTCCGAGTTGCTTCGGATGAAGCGGGAGCCCGTAAAAAGACTCATTGATGTGGTGCCCTTCTGACGAGGAGACCGGGATCGGAGATGCCGCGAGGAGCTTTGGATGGTGGCCAAAGACCGAAGGACATGGATCGATCGGTATAACCTTTCTAACCCTTCTCAAGTTAGCTAGTTTGTGTTAATGGTTCTATCCGGGTGAAAGTATACGATAGCGCCAGTTTCAGGTTTATGAAAAAGTTTTTGTTTCTGCATTTTGGCCTCGGATTGACGGCCGGGACGCTACTGTAGACTTACATGGTATCAGAGCCATGCCATTAACTTTTACTAGCTTGTTCTAACATGTTTAAAACATCGATCGATCAAAATTTCCGAAACCGTATTTTCATTTTCTGAGTTTCTGTCGAAATTTTTTTGTGGTCGAAAAATTATTTTGGGTATGCCAGAAAATCAGGCAGGCTTTTTAAAGACATCTGTAGAAATTTGGTATCGTGAATCCACAGTAACGCCGCGGAACCGCGGAAATAACCACGTTATGGCCGCGGTTCCTCCGCTGTTATGTGGCTTCAGTGCACCATTTTTCTTGTGCTGGTCTTTTGTGTGAAAATGTAGTTTCTGGAATTTTTAGTTTTGGCCCAGATTATTTTGAGTGCTGGAATTGTACTTGGGGCCCACTTTGGGAAATTTTGTCGATCAAAATTTTAAATAAGTTAGTTCGCAGTACTTACATTACTATCTGTGACCGTGAATGTCATTTGATCGGTAAATCTTGTCTAATTGCTATAGCTCTTTTAGACGGATTTACGAACGTGACATTCACGTTGATGTTCTGTGTTGTGCTGTGATGTTGCGGATTTGTCGTGGTGGATAGCTTGGATGCAATGGTAGTACAATTTGGTTATATTTATACATTTGATATTGCGGGACGAGCGTCCGACATGTGGACTGCCGTCACTGCCTGTTTGTATATTATTCTTTTGGGGCACGACCGGGCTGAGGTCGATGTACCCGTTGTATATATATTTTACTTTCTGTACTAGGATTACCCGCAGTGGGGTGCACGGATAGCCGGGTTCTAGAGGGCAACGAGCCCGCATCTCATGGCTTTGAGACGGAGGGTGCTTTACTCTAGAATTGGCGGGCTATTTGCCGCACTCGTAGGGGGTATAGGTTGACCCAAGGAGGGGGTGCTCAAGTTACCGGATTCCGTGAAGTGCTGGGTGGTCCATTCACTTTGTTGAAGGGGGCTGCGTCGCTTCAGGTTTTGGCGGGTAACTTGCCGCACCCATAGGGGTCTAGGATTTCATTGCACAGGCTATCCACATGACCAGGGGAACGTCGGGTTTCATTTGCGGCTCAAAGGAAACCCGAGGATCCCAGATTATCTGTATTGTTCTGTGATGCTTATTGCATTTCTGTGATGTTCCATTTTTATCACGCCTTGAGCGATTATTATATATTGATATATATACTAGTAGATGTTGTATATGTTTTACACCCGTGCTGGTCCAGTCCCCGCTCTGTCGTTAGTTAAGTAACCTAACGGGTGATGACGGGACCCAGTGGCGAATGCGGATGGCATATACGTACATCATATTTTCGTTCTTTTGTGGTGTGATTAATTGATGGGACTGCATTGATTCGGATCAATGCAAGCTAAACAAACCTATTCTGATGTTGTTGGAACATTTTTCAAAAAGCTGTTATTGCAACGACGTTTTCTTTTGTTTTGCACAGTGGTATTCGGTTATGAATATCCAGCACCTCAGTCGACGAGGAGGGGGCCAAGATCCCTTCACCGGGAGTGACACCTTGGGCAAAAGTTTGCGTCAGGGTAATAACTGTTGGATATAGTGCCCTCAGAGTCAATTATTGGATCACAGGCACGTGATTGTAATGATTGAGGGAGGACCTATGCCGGTAGGACAGTCTTACTCAAGATGATAGTATGCTATCTGGTATTTCTTTATCATCATGTACTGCTTTAGGTGACCTTACAGGTCACTATTGCACGTTGATAGAGCCCTTAGGATTCTTGCTTGACGGCCAGCAGTATGATGGCGATCATATACGTGGGAGCTGGGGTCTATAAGCACATCCTTAAAAGGTCCCTAGTCGTGGGAGTTTTTGTTAGTTATATGTATGCCCTAGAGGCCATTACTATACATAGGATGTATATTGTAGTGGATGCTGGGACATATATAGGGAGGACTTTCTTGCTCGACATGATAGTATGCTATCTGGTTACTCTTTACCTTAACGTGTACACTGATTGTCTCTCTGTTACATGTTGGTAAAGCCCTTAGGATGTGTACTTGACTACCTGGACTATGATGCGGATCATACTAGTGGGGACATGGTAGTCCATAAGTACATCCTTCAAAGTCCCTAGTCGTGGGTATATCGAGACGAGGCATCGATATACCAGAGTAGACTAGCGTATACCTTCTCGACCCATACAGATGGGCGATGGATGATCCCATATCCATTGGTGTTTGACATCAGAGATGATATACGGGTGCTCAGTGGAGACTGGGTACACTGGACGGACTCGCCGAGAACTCCCAGATGGTATTATACCTTACGTCAGATGGCAGTTCTCTGGTGACACTGGTACAGAGTAGTCTGTTGACCCAAGATCGTCATAGAGTCTTGTGTGGTTCCCACTGTGCTTTGATTTCCATCTTACCACGTCCAAGAGGGCGTGCAAAACGGTGGTTTTTGGGTACAGTCCCGAATCACATGGAGGCAATGAGCGATAGGAGGGGATTCGTCTCTCCCGGTATAGGGGGTTGATGTTGCGCTGTGTTCGATTGGCTATAACCGGAAATCCCTGGCCAGGGTTGCTGAGATTTACTGGTAAGTGTTACCAGTAGTTTCTCGAACTGTTATAGGCCTCATATCGACACGACTTATCGAGCTATTGGGGTCTGACGTTTACCACCCCTACGCGAGATATGCGACATATCAGACGATCAGACCGGACTGTACGGTAAGTGTTACTGGTTGGATTCACAGGAGTGTGAGCGGGCTTGCTCGTCGATCTTCTGATCGCTCAATACCCGGGTGGCCGTTACGTTTAGCAGACCGCTTGCGGCTTGTGGGTGTTTGATATGATCATCACCTGCTGCGGGCGTATTGACGAGTCTTTAGAGTCCTACACAGAGGTTTCCTGGCTCAAGCGAAACGAAATAGGAGCGCATATGAGATATGTGCAGGACCGAGAATAATGCGTGTATGTGATACCGTATTCCATTCTCGCGATGAATGTATCGAATGGTTGTATGCGATATAACCTAGTTATCGAATCAAGGATTGATTCGGTAAGCCGATACATAGGATACTAGTCGGTTATATGCGATATGACCGGATCGTTAAATCAAGTGTTGATTTAATGATTTAATGTATAATTATATATTTGATATATTACTTTGCATTAACTAGTATTGGTTCACTTTAAATGGATTTTCTCACTTGAATTGTGCAAGTTGTATATGTGATATATTTTTGTGCACATGTTTGTATCATGTTTGATGATGCATGCTTATTTGGTTAAGTGTAAAGAATTAAACCATGGTTAAGTTGATGATTAGGGTTTAGCTTATTCATTTATTTATTTGTTTATTCATTTTGGAAAAGCATAAAGAGAAAATGGTTGCTAGTTTTGTTTTATCTTTGAAGCTTCATGAAGCTTTGACTATAGTGACCATTTTGTCTCATGCTTAACCCTAACCATTCCACTTAACCATGATTCATTCTCTACACTTGACCATGGTTTGATTATGATAAATATTCATTTTTCTTTTCAATTTAAATTAACTTATCATATTCATTCTTTCTTCTTCTTCTTCTTCTTCACATGAAGAAAGCTTGCTACAACAATGGCAACTTGAGAAAACAAGTGAGAAATCCAATTCTAAAGTGAACCCACTTCCTATTTCTTCATCCTCTACCTCTTGCTAAGAAGTATAGGGTGTTTTCTTCACAAGTTTTCATGACTTGGTGAAGTGGGAGCTTGATCTAGCGATGCCTCGACGTAGATCATCTTCGGCATCGAAGCCGACGACCAAGCCCGCCCATTTCTCCGATGAAGCCGATGCTAGAGTCCGGGATGCGATTTGTACAGCGAGGGGACTTCATTGCGGAGCTATGGAGGTGGAGCACCGGATCTACAAAGGTTGTATTTCCGTTCACTTAGTTAAATTGTTAACTAGTTGCTTGGGTCGCCTAAAATTCTAGTTAACGATCCGTATTAGGGTTTCTCGGCACTTGTAAAGTTTGAAATTGGCATGGTTGATGCCTTGTGAGACTTCACTAGTGTGCCTAGGAACCCTACAGTGGTATCAGAGCCTAGCTAGAGCCTTAGGCGATGCGTAAACGATGTTAGAAACCCGATCGAACCCCGAAACCCTATCTTTTAACCCTCTCTGGACTTTTTCTGAAAAAGTGGTTTTTTCCAAATTAAAAATGCTTAAAAAATTCAGCAGGAAATTCTAAGAATTACGGTGCAAAAATTACCTAATGATCTGTCCAAAGGGCGGCGGAACCGCGGCATTAGCCGCCTATTATGGCGGTTCCGCGCCCATTTAGTCTCTTCAGTCAACCATTTTTGCACAGTAACTTCTTTATTTAAATGCTGAGTTTTATGGGAATTTTTAATATTTATTCAAGAGTTGAATATTCTGGGTTGTATTGGGAGTTCGTAGATTCGATCGGATTGTCTAATCTTGTCTATGTGGCTTTCCGGGTATTTTTAGAATATGTTAAAAAGTTCGACCGGATATAAATACCCAATTTTCCCCTGCCGGAAAATTTCCAAGTGTTGGATTTTTCCGAGGTTTAAAGACGTTCTAAGTAGTGCAAGTAACGCGATGGTCCCTCTAGAAGACAACAAATCTTAACTCGATTATGTGACCGTCTTGAACTGCCCTTTGAACCTTAGGGTTTGGGGTAGTACGGCGTGCCACATGTGAGGCGTTGGCTTGACCCTTCTACGGCTGGACCGTTGGTACTGAGGCATGAAGTGAATGTCTTTGAACTTATTTCATGAGTTGATTTGTATCGGGAAAACTTGGGTGTTTGAATGTTCGATAGGAAAGTTTAACATTTTCTATTTATCTGGAATGAGATACAATAATTGGAATTCACAATAAGTTATGAGATAACAGAATGAATGTTATAAATCTAGCGGTTTAGTCTCACTTGATCGGTTGCCACGGAATTTTGATGTGATCAAAAGTCCGTCGCAATCACGTAGCGTACGCGGATACTCGCCGGGTAAACTTAATAGACAGCCTCGCTCCATAGCCCCGACCAAGTAACTGTAGGAGAACCCCGTCGCCGAAAGCATCCATTCGGGTGCTCGCGGCAGCGATGTTCCGCCTTGGTGCACTTCGTCGATGGCGTCGGGGGTGCAGCTGCCTACAAAAGTTTGCGACGAGCATTCGATCAGGATGTCGGGAATCTTGTTGAATTGCTCGACTTGATATTGAAAAGAGTTTTTGATAATGAGACTAAAATGCGGGGTTTATAATTGTTAGACATGCGATGTCTAAGGAATTCATTTGATTAGGCATGTGATGTCTAAAGAGGTTGCGGATTCCAACTGTTGTAGTTTTACACTTTCTTTTCTGTGACCGTAAGTGTAATATGTGATATCGCCGGTTTCGTTGCTATATGTCAACGACAATTGGGATGCGCATATTTACTTACGTTGATGACATGTGATGTTATGTGTTGCTGGATATGTTATATTGGATCGTCGTGTTTGAATAGCCGGGGGTTTTTATGTGAGATGAGTGTTTTTCGTTTTCATTCATGTAAAAAACTTGTATGTAATATTCTTTTATTGGGGCACTTCCAGGTAGCGGAAGATGTCACCGTTTGTATATTATTTACTTTTCCGCACTAGGATAGACCCAAGGAGGGGAGCACAAGTAACCGGGTTCTATGGTCCAGTGGGAGACCAACTCGAGGGGTCGAGTCCGGGTCTCTTAACCCTAGAATTGGTAGGGTTGCTTGCCGCTCTCGTAGGGGTCTAGGGGTGTGGGTTTGGCTATTCATCGCGACCGTGGAATCCGTGTTTTATACTGGCTCGTATTGGAAACACGGACGTCCTAGTATATCCAATATTTCATATGATTCTTCTGCTGCGATATCTGTGATGTGATCATGTGATATGTTCTGTGATAGATACTGTATATAGTATATATGATATATTATATAGGCGTTACTTATGTTTTACACCCGTGCTAGCCCTGCCCCGCTCTACCGTTAGTTACCTAACCTAACGGTGCATGAGGGGACATCGAGGCGAATGCGGATGGCATAAGTGTACGTCGTATTTATCTGTGATGTTTAGGTACTTAAATGATGGGACTTCATTAATGAGATTAATGAAAGAAAAGAAACCTAAAGATGTTGTAGAATCGAATTTCAAAATAAAACAGGTAGCTACAGTTCTTGCTTTGCACAGCGGTATATGTGATATATCCTGCACCTTATTCGATAAGGAAAGGACCGAGATCCCTTCACCGGGAGTGACTCCTTTAGCAATAACTGGCAGATGCTACAACTCTCGGTTTGTCTTTTGATTGCTTCTATAGTTTCTGCTTTGCACAGTGATATATATGATATATCCCGCACCTCATTCGACGAGGAAAGGACCGACGATCCCTTCACCGGGAGTGACTCCTTTAGCAAAACTAGAAAAGCCTTAAAAACACTCCATTTTAAAATCATTTGATTCTACAACCATATCAAGTTCATTACGCAATAGGTTTTCAGAAAAACCTGTCGTAGCCCTCCGTCATTTCAGATAAGTGGTAGTTAGTATTCGTGCTGCATTTGTTGGCTTTCGTCAAGGTGCAGTGTGCGGTAGCTATATGCTGCTTATCTGCTGCATACGATGCGATTGGATTAGGGTAGTCGTGCGGCTTTGTTGGCTTTCGTCAAGGGTCGTGCGGGTGGGTTTAATTCAATCAAGAAATGTACGGGTTGAACTTGACTAGCGGGCTATGGTTTGTTGGCTTTCGTCAAGGTCATAGCACGTTAGGGGCAAAATATTATCGGGAATTTCAAGTGTTGAAATTTGCAATGAGATTGCATACCTTCTATGAGATAGTTGGATCCCGATACCCGCTGCGAGTAAGAGTTACTCCTGGGAGGGTTTTACACATTACAATTAGCCGATCAAGTAGGTGTCTAGAAAGGTGTCAACGGGGTTACGCCTCTGGGAAAACGAGGTTTACATTAATTAGGTTCGTGCGAAAGCACGGGGGACCTCCCTCAAAGTACCGACACTGGCCTGGCTGAAAGATTGGCGAACTTGTGGTGTGTAATTAATCCCGGCTAGTCTTTCCTTTTAGGGTTTGAAGGAAGATTTGATAAAAAGCAGTGGGAGCCATCCTGATTAGATAAAACATAACCAATCTATTCTTGCAAGAGCACACGCTGAGTGTTTTCTTCTCTCTCTCTCCAGGTAGCGACCATATCACGCCTTAATCAAGATAATAATACGGAATATTGACCGAACCCGCTTGTTATACTGAGCTGGGGAACGTTGGTCCCGCTCCAACTTATAATTGTTACAAGACAGAGCAGGAAATTGGGGAATACCAGATTTTCCGTGCCGCCCAGACGAAGAAAGTGCATATGATGCATCTCCTTCAGGTGTGTTCGTTACAAAGAACTGTTTCTCAGTATCCTCTGCATCCTGGGTATTTGATACCGGATCAGGATCCCAGATATGTAATCTGTTACATAAGGGCTACAAAAAGGTAGAAAAACTGAGAACGAGTGATAAGTTTCATGAGACAGAAAACGGGGCAAGAGTTGCAGCCAAGTCTGTTGGTCACTGTCACCCTGTATTACCAATACATTGATTTTGAACAAATGCTATTAGATATCGAACCTGATATACAAAATCATATCAGTCTCTTTATTAGTAAAGAAATGATAAAATTCTGTATTGATGGATAATGTTTTGAACATTTCCTATATCAAAAGTTGATCGGTTCTTGCACGTTATCTAAAAGCATTGATGTTCTAAATCAAACTACAGTTCTTAGTATACGGAACACACACAAGAGGAAGAGTTCAGAAATGAACGGATCCTTCTTGAGGCATTGTAGACTAGGTCATATCAATGCGACCCGACTAGCTGAAGTTACATGTAGATGCATATTTAAATCAGTTTGGATTTACATCTAATGAAACTTGCCAGTCATGTCACAAAGATTAGATGGCCATAGCTCTGCTTATTGGAAACAGAGAAAGAGTTAGTCGACTCTTGGGATTGATACATGATGATGTATGTAAGATCCCCTGTCTACATATGCCAAGAATGGTTCTTTGTACTTCGTTACATTCTTTGATAATCTCTCAAGATTCAGACATATGTTCCTGTTGAAACACAAGTCCGAACCTTTTGAGATATTCACAGAATATAAGTTAGAAGTAGAGAACCAAAATACGGGTATAAGTATTATGTCCTTTGATGTGATCGAGGAGGAGAATACTTGAGCACGAAAATCCTGGATTATTCTAAAGGAGAATGAGATTCTCTCTCAGCATTACTCCTCCGTATACACCACAGTACGTCGGTGTATCGGGGCAGAGCAGATGCACCCTATATGATATGGTGTGCTCTATGATGAGTACTACTGAGTTTCCTATTTCCTTTTTAGGAGTTATGCACTTGAGAAGATGCATACCTATTGAATTGGATTTGAATCAAATCTCTGCCTACCGCTTCATATGTGATATGGAAAGGGAAGAGCCCATATCTTAAGTTGGTTAAGATTTGGGTTGTCCGGGCTATGTCTAAAAGCATAATCCGGACAAGCTCGAGGCAAGGTCTGTTATGTACAACTGGAAAGGTTCCAGCTATACAAACTACAGCAGATGATTTGGTAGAACCAAAGGATTCAGTAGATTCCAACGAACCTCAGCCTCTCCGCCGATCTAGTAGGATTCCTCACCCACCTGAGAGATACTTCGGTTCCTCTATGACAGTGGGAGCGAGGATTGCATCATGAGATGATGACCCAACTAGTTTCGAGCAGGCCATCGAGAGTAAGGACTCTGTAAGAATGGCTGGATGCTTAGCGATCTGAGATGGAATCCATGTACACCAACAAAGTATGGACTTTGGTTGCTATATCTGAAGGGTTAAATCCCCATCAGGAGCAAGTATATCTTGAGAAGATTACTTGGTGTAGATGGAAAAGTTGAGACTTTCAAAGCTAGACTTGTTAAAGCTTTTCGTCATCGACCAGGCGTGGATAATGATGAAACCTTTTCAAGTGGCTATGCTTAAGTCCATCCAGATCCTACTTGCCACGGCTACATACCATGACTACGATATCTGGCGGTAGGGTGTCATGACTGCTTTTCTAAATGATGTTTTAGAAGAGAGAGTCTATAAGTACACAGCCAGAGGGCTTCGTAGACAGTGGGAGCAGCGGAAACGTGTACAAGATGCTTTATAAGATAAAGCAGGTATCGCGGAGTTGGAACATCTGTTTTGATGTAGTAGTCAAACAGTTTGACATCATCAAAATGGTAGATGAACCTTGTATATACAAAAAGGTAGTAGGTAGTATGGTGATGATCCTCGTAGAGTACGTGGATGACATACTCTTGATAAGAAAGGAGTTTCCTATGCTACGCTTGGTCAATCTCCGCTTATCACAATGATTCTCCATATAGGATCAAAGTGATACCTTCTAAATCCTGAGTTTTGGATCTATGAGATAGATCTA
Source organism: Agapanthus africanus (assembly GCA_030015575.1). Classification (NCBI taxonomy): domain Eukaryota; kingdom Viridiplantae; phylum Streptophyta; class Magnoliopsida; order Asparagales; family Amaryllidaceae; genus Agapanthus; species Agapanthus africanus. The sequence continues at coordinate 287,896,538 of CM057347.1, forward strand.
ATTGGATGTTAGGATTCTCACTAGTTGTAGTGAGATGGTATCAACCGATCCTGGGGAGAATCACTGGAAGGGTTCCAGGGTGATAAGGACGACTGAAAGTCAGTCACAGGCATTGTCTTTACCCTCAGTAAAGGGACGGTATGTTGGAAGAGTTCCAAGCTAGATACCGTGGCATACTAGACGATAAAGGCAGGATACATCGCTACTTAAGATGCTACCAAAGAGGCTGTCTGGGTGTATATTAGTTCATGAGATGAACTTAGTTCCTCCCATTGTGTGACAATGGAGTTGTGGCTTATGCCAAGGAACGTCCGTCCCATCAGTGATCCAGATATATTCTAAGGAAGTATCACCTGATCATGGAGATGGTTGATCTCCAAGGAGATCGAGGTTAGGAGAGTAGACTCAGAGGATAAACACAGCGGATCCACTCACAAAGGCCTTTTCCCAGGGAGAGACATTTATGGGATGGTTGAGTATGAGATACTGCAACCACTGCTACAGATGGCCCTAGTGCAAGTTGTAGGGTTCCTAGACACACAGTAGAGGTCTCACAAGGCATCAACCATGCCATTTTACAAAAATATGGTGCCGAGAAACCCTAGTTAATGGATCGTTGGCTAAATTTCTAGGCGAAACTATAAACTAGTTAACACTTAACTAAAAGTTAGGATGCTACAACCTTTGTAGATCCGGATACCCACTTCCTTAGCTCCACGAGGGCGTCCTCTCGCTGTCCATCTTGAACCTTGGACTCTCGTAACGGCTTCATCGGAGAAACGTGCAGAATAGGTCGTCGGCTTCGTGTCAAAGACGATCTACGTCGAGGTTTCACAAGCTCAAGCTCCGACTTCACAAAGTTGTGAAACTTGTGAAGAAAAAACCCAAAACAACTTGGCAAGAGGTAGAGGATGAAGAAATAGGAGGTGGGTTCACTTTAGAATTGGATTTCTCACTTTAGAAATCAAGTTGCCATTGATGGCATCAAGCTTTCTCTTTGAGGAAGAAGAAGAAGATCAAGAAAAGAATGATAAGTCTTCTAATTTTAAAATAAAACTAATATGAATACTTATCATATCTTGACCATGGTCAAGTGTAGAGATTGAACCAAGGTTAGTTGGAGTGGTTAGGGTTAAGGATGAGATAAGGATGGTGGACTTTGTCAAAGCTTCAAGAAGCTTCAACATAGCTCCAAAATAAGCCACCATTCTTAACTTAATCCTTTCCAAATAAATAAAAAAATAAATAAATGAAAAACCAAAACCCTAATCATCACTTAACCATGGTTTAAACCTTTACACTTAACCACATTATCAAGTATCATCAAACATGATACAAAAAATGTGCACAAAAGTATATCACATATACCTTTTGCACATCAAGTGAGAAAATCCATTTAAAGTGAACCAATACTAGTTAATGCAAAGTAATATATCAAATATATAATTATGCATTAAATCATTAAATCAACATTTGATTCAATGATCCGGTCATGTCGCACATAACCGACTAGAATCCAATGTATCGATTTATCGAATCAATGATTCGATAACTAGGTCATATCGAATATAACCAATCGAAACATATATCGCGAGAATGAAATGCGGTATCACATACACGCATTATTCTCGGTCCTGCACATATCTCATATGCGCTCCTATTTCGTTTCGCTTGAGCCAGGAAACCTCTGTGTAGGACTCTAAAGACTCGTCAATACGCCGGTAGCAGATGATGATCATATCAAGCATCCACAAGCCGCAAGCGGTCTGCTAAACGTAACGGCCACCCGGGTATTGAGCGATCAGAAGATCGACGAGCTAGCCCGCTCACACTCCTGCGAATCCGACCAGTAACACTTACCGTACAGTCCGGTCTGATCGTCTGATATGTCGCATATCTCACCTAGGGGTGGTAAACGTCAGACCCCAATAGCTCGATAAGTCGTGTCGATATGAGGCTCATAACGGGTCGAGAAACTACTGGTAACACTTACCAGCAAATCTCTGATCAGCCCTGGCCAGGGACTTCCCTGTTACGGCCAATCGAGCACAGCGCAACATCAACCCCCAATACCGGGAGAGACGAAACCCCTCCTATCGCTCATTGCCTCCATGTGACTCGGGACTGTACCCAAAGACCACCGTTTTGCACGCCCTCATGGACGTGGTAAGGTGGAGATCAAAGCACAGTGGGAATCACACAAGACTCTATGACGATCTCGGGTCTACAGACTAACCTGCACAAGTGTCACCTGAGAACTGCCATCTGACGTGAGGTATAATACCATCTAGGATTTCTCGGCGAGTCCGTCCAGTGTACCCAGTCTCCACTGAGCACCCTTACACCATCTCTGATGTCAAACACCAATGGATATGGGATCATCCATCGCCCATCACATGGGTCGAGAAGCGTATACGCTAGTCTACATTGGTATATCGATGCCCCGTCTCGATACACCCACGACTAGGGACCTTGAAGGATGTACTTATGGACTACCATGTCCCCACTAGTATGATCTGCATCATAGTCCAGGTAGTCAAGTACATATCCTAAGGGCTTTACCAACATGTAACTATAAGACAGTATAAAGAGACTAGTGTACATGTTAAGATAAAGAGTAACCAGATAGCATACTATCATATCGAGCAAGAAAGTCATCTCTATATATGTCCAAGCATCCAATATAATATACATCATCTGTACAATACTGGCCTCTAGGGCATACATACAACTAACAATCTCCCACTTGCACTTGGGCCAGCTGCTGTAGTATCGCATACCGAGCATCCCGAAGAGTCTCTCAAACTGTATCTGGGGAATGGCCTTCGTGAGTGGATCCGCGGTGTTGTTCTTCGTGTCAACCCTCCTGACCTCGATCTCCCGGCGATGAACTATCTCCCGGATCAGGTGATACCGCCTCAGAATATGCCTGGATCGCTGATGGGACCTGGGTTCCTTGGCCAAAGCCACCGCTCCATTGTTATCGCAATACAAAGGTATTGGATGCTCAATGGATGGAACCACTCCAAGTTCAGAAATGAACTTCTTGATCCAGACAGTTTCTTTAGCAGCATCGTTGGCAGCGATGTATTCAGCCTCCATCGTCGAGTCTGCCACGGTTTCCTGCTTGGAACTCTTCCAGCTAACCGCCCCTCCGTAAAGGGTAAAGACAAAGCCCGACTGCGACTTAGAGTCGTCCTTATCACTCTGGAAGCTCGAATCGGTAAAGGACTCCACTTGGAGCTCTCCGTTACCATACACCAAGAACATATCTCTAGTCCTTCGTAAGTACTTGAGAATGCTCTTCACAGCTGTCCAGTGACTCTCTCCAGGATCAGCTTGATACCTGCTCACTACACTTAGTGAGTATGCAACATCGGGTCTGGTACATAGCATCGCATACATGATAGAGCCTACTGCCGAAGCATATGGTATCCCTTGCATGCGAGCTCTCTCCAAATCAGTCTTGGGAGACATCTCTTTGGAGAGAGTGACTCCAGAGATCGTGGGCAAGTTCCCACGCTTGGACTCTTCCATACTAAACCTCTTTAGTATGGTGTCAATGTACCTGGATTGGGACAATCCCAAAATCCGTTTGGATCTATCTCTATAGATCCTAATTCCCAATATGCAGGAGGCATCACCAAGATCTTTCATTGAGAATCTTTGTGATAAGAAGAGCTTGACCGCTTGCAACATAGGAATATCATTTCCTATCAAGAGTATGTCGTCCACGTACAATACGAGGAAGACAACCTTACTCTCTGCCACCTTCTTGTAGATACAAGGTTCATCTGGATTTTTGACGAAATCAAACTCTTTGATAACGACGTCAAAGCAGATGTTCCAACTCCGCGATGCTTGCTTTAATCCATAAATGGATTTAAGCAGCTTGCACACCTTCCCGCTGCTCCCACTGTCTTTGAAGCCCTCTGGCTGAGTCATGTACACGCACTCTTCTAAATCACCATTTAGAAAGGCGGTCTTAACATCCATTTGCCAGATTTCGTAGTCATGATATGCAGCGATGGCAAGCATGATCCGGATGGATTTAAGCATAGCCACTGGAGAAAAGGTCTCGTCATAGTCCACACCTGGTCTTTGACGAAAACCCTTTGCTACAAGTCTAGCTTTGAAAGTCTCCACTTTCCCATCTACACCAAGTTTCTTCTTGAAGATCCATTTGCTCCCAATGGGTTTTACCCCTTCAGGAGCAACTTCCAAAGTCCATACTTTGTTGGTGTACATGGATTCCATCTCGGACCGCATAGCATCCAGCCATTTCACTGAGTCCCTACTCGTGATGGCCTGCTCGAAGCTAGTTGGGTCATCATCCTCCATGATGCAATCCTCGCTCCCACCATCCATGAGAAAACCGTAGTATCTCTCAGGCTGGCGAGGAACCCTACTAGATCGGCGGAGAGGCTGAGGTTCATTGGGAGCTACTGAATCTTCTGGTTCCACTAAATCTTCAGTTACTGTTTGTGTATCTGGAACCTCTTCCAGCTCTACCACTTTGCCACTAATTTCTTTTTCAAGAAATTCCTTTTCTAAAAAGGTGGCATATTGAGAAACAAACACTTTTTGTTCTTCAGCATGGTAGAAAAAATATCCTTGGGAATTCTTAGGATATCCCACAAACTTGCAAAGAACTGACCGTGCCTCGAGTTTGTCTGGATTTTGTCTTTTGACATAGGCCGGACAACCCCATATTTTAACTCGTTTAAAATATGGTCTCTTTCCACTCCATATCTCATATGGTGTGGTAGGTACAGATTTAGATGGAACTTGATTCAATAGGTATGCTGCTGTCTCCAGCGCATATCCCCAGAAGGAAATAGGTAACTCAGCTGTGCTCATCATAGAGCGCACCATATCTAATAGGGTGCGGTTCCTCCGTTCAGATACACCGTTGTGCTGTGGTGTATATGGAGGAGTCAGCTGAGAGAGAATCCCATTCTCTTTTAGGAAGTCCAGGAATTCATTGCTCAAGTATTCCCCTCCTCGATCAGATCGTAGGATTTTAATACTTTTTCCGGTTTGGTTCTCAACTTCTTGTTTATATTCCCTAAATTTCTCAAAAGCTTCTGATTTGTGTTTCATCAGGAACACATACCCGAACCTAGAGAGATCGTCAGTGAATGTAATGAAGTATGAAGAACCATCCCTGGCATGTGTAGACATGGGACCACATACATCACTATGTATCAGTCCCAAGAGTTCGGTATCTCTTTCTCCGTGTCCCGTAAACGGAGTTTTGGTCATCTTGCCTTTGAGACATGACTGGCAAGTGTCATAAGATGAAAATTCGAATGGTTTCAAATACCCATCCTTATGCAACTTAGCCAGTCGTGTCGCATTGATGTGACCCAGTCTACAATGCCACAAGAAAGATTCGTTGAGTTCAGAACTCTTCCTCTTGTGTGTGTTTGTTATACTCAGAACTGTTGATTGGTTTAGAACATAAATGCCATTGCACAACGTGCCTGATCCAACCAACTTTTGGTTATGGAAAATGTTCATAACATTGTCCTGTAATACAAAATTATGTCCTTCTTTACTTAGCAAAGAAACCGATATAATGTTGCATATCAGGTTCGGCATGTAATAGCATTCGTTCAGAACCAATGTATTACCAGTTGGTAATACAAGGTGATATTCCCCGACAGTCTTAGCTGCAACAATTGCACCATTTCCAACTCTAATGTCTTTATCACCTTCTCCAAGTTCTCTACCTTTCCTAAGCCCATGTAACTGATTACATATATGGGATCCTGACCCGGTATCCAATACCCAGGACGTAGAGCAAATGGAGAAACAGTTCTCTGTAACGAACACACCCGAAGAAAATGCATCATCATGTACTTTCTTCATTCGGGTGGCATGGGAATCCTGGTATTCCCCTAAATCCTGTTCAGTCCTATAACTCTTATAGGAAAGAACGGAATCAACGTTCCCCAGCACAGTATAACATGCGGGTTCGGTCAATACATCCATATTATTATCTTTATTAAGGCATGAAATGGTCGCTACATGGAGAGAGAGAGAAGAAAACACTTTAGCGTATGCTCGTGCAAGATCAGATTGGTTATTATCTTATCTAATCAGGATGGCTCCCACTGCTTTTTATCAAATCTTCCTTCAAACCCTAAAAGGAAAGACTAGCCGGGATTAATTACACACTACAAGTTCGCCAATCTTTCAGCCAGGCCAGTGTCGGTACTTTGAGGGAGGTCCCCCGTGCTTTCGCACGAACCTAATTACTGTAAACCTCGTTTTCCCAGAGGCATAACCCCGTTGACACCTTTCTAGACACCTACTTGATCGGCTAATTGCAATGTGTAAAACTCTCCCAGGAGTAACTCTTACTCGCAGTGGGTATCGGGATCCAACTATCTCATAGAAGGTATGCAATCTCATTGCAAATTTCAACACTTGAAATTCCCGATAATCCTTTGCCCCTAGCAGCTATATGACCTTAACATAGTCAACAAATCATAAGTGCTAGTCAAGTTCAACCCGTCATTTCCCGATTGAATTAAACCCACCCGCACGACCCTTAACATAGTCAACAAAGTCGCACGACTACCCTAATCCAATCGCATCATATGCTTATACAGATAAGCACTAATTTGCTACCGCACACTACGCCTTAACATAGTCAACAAACGTAGCACGAATACTAACTAGTACTTATCTGAAATGACGGAGGGCTACGACAGGTTTTTCTGAAAACCTATTGCGTAATGAACTTGATATCGTTGTAGAATCAAATGAAGTTTTAAAATGGAATGATTTTGAGGCTTTTCTAGTTTTGCTAAAGGGGTCACTCCCGGTGAAGGGATCGTCGGCCCTTTCCTCGTCGAATGAGGTGCGGGATATATCATATATATCACTGTGCAAAGCAAAAACTCTTAAAAGCAATCAAAGCCAAACCGAGTGTGTAGCATCTGCCAGTTATTGCTAAAGGAGTCACTCCCGGTGAAGGGATCTCGGTCCTTTCCTCATCGAATAAGGTGCAGGGTATATCATATATACCGCTATGCAAAGCAAGAACTGTAGCTACCTGTTTTGTTTAAAATTCGATTCCACAACATCTTAGGTTTCTTATCTTTCATTAATCACATTAATGAAATCCCATCATTTAAATGCCTAAACATCACAGATAGATATGACGTACACTTATGCCATCCGCATTCGCCTCGATGTCCCCTCGTGCACCGTTAGGTTAGGTAACTAACGACAGAGCAGGGCAGGGCTAGCGCGGGTGTAAAACATAAGTAACGTCTATATAATATATCATATATACTATATACTATATCCATCACAGAATCACATCACAGATATCGCAGCAGAATAAACATATGAAATATTGGATATACTAGGACGTCCGTGTTTTTAATACGAGCCAGTATAAAACACGGATTCCACGGTCGTGATGAATAGCCAATCCCACACCCCTAGACCTCTACGAGAGCGGCAAGCAACCCTGCCAATTCTAGGGTTAGGAGACCCGGACTCGACTCCTCGAGTTGGTCTCCCACTGGACCCCAGAACCCGGTTACTTGTGCTCCCCTCCTTGGGTCTATCCTAATGCGGAAAAGTAAATAATATACAAAAGGTGACAACTTCCGCTACCTGGAAGTGCCCCAAATAAAAGAATATTACATACAAGTTTTTACATGAATGAAAATGAAAAACACTCATCTCACATAAAAACCCCCGGCTATTCGAACACGACGATCCAATATAACATATCCAGCAACACATAACATCACATGTCATCAACATAAGTAAGTATGCATATCCCAATTGTCGTTGACGTATAGCAACGAAACCGGCGATATGAACATACTACACTTACGGTCACAGAAAAGAAAGTGTAAAACTACAACAATTGGAATCCGCAACCTTTTTAGACATCACATGCCTAACAGTTACAAACCCCGCATTTTAGTCTCATTATCGAAAACTCTTTTCAATATCGTATGGGACTAAACTGCTAGATTTATAACATTCATTCAGTTATCTCATAACTGTTTGTGAATTCCAATTATTGTATCACATTCCAGATAAACAGAAAATGTTAAACTTTCCGATCGAACAGTCGAATACCCAAGTTTTCCCGATACAGCTCAACACATGAAATAAGTCTAACAACATTCAGTTCGTGCCTCAGTACCAAGGGTCCAGCCGTAGAAGGGTCAAGCCAACGCCTCACATGTGGCACGCCGTACTGCCCCAAACCCGAAGGTTCAAAGGGCAGTTCAAGACGGTCACATAATCGAGTTAAGGTTTGTTGTCTTCTAGAGGGTCCATCGCGTTACTTGCACTACTTAGAACGTCGTTAAACTACGGAAAAATCCAACACTTGAAAATTTCCCGACAGGGGAAAAATTGGGTATTTATATCCGGTCGAACTTTTTAACATATTCTAAAAATTATCCGGAAATACACAAAGACGAAATTTGATACCCCGATCGAAACACCGAATCCCCAAAGCAACCCCAGAAAATTCAACTCTTGAATAATTATTAAAAATACCCAGGAAAATCACCACTGGAAACTAAGAATTACTGTGTAAAATTCTTTAAATATAGATTCCGTACGACCGCGGATCCGCCGCATGAGCCATGCTCATGCCGCGGATCCGCGCTGGGTTGGTGGAATTACTCTCACGAATTTCACAGTAAACCTTATAATTTCCTGCTTATTTTTCTGCATATTTTTAATATTGAAAAATCTCAGAATTTAGAAAATGTACAGAGAGCATGTTAAGTTTAGGGTTTCGGGTTCGTTCGGGCTTCAAATCGCGTCTAGACTTCGCCTAAGGCTCTAGCTAGGCTCTGATACCACTGTAGGGTTCCTAGGCACACAGTAAAGGTCTCACAAGGCATCAACCATGACATTTTACAAAAATATGGTGCCGAGAAACCCTAGTTAACGGATTGTTGGCTAGATTTCTAGACGAAACTATAAACTAGTTAACACTTAACTAAAAGTTAGGATGCTACAACCTTTGTAGATCCGGATACCCACTTCCTTAGCTCCACGAGGGCGTCCTCTCGCTGTCCATCTTGAACCTTGGACTCTCATGACGGCTTCATCGGAGAAACGTGCGGAATAGGTCGTCGGCTTCGTGTCAAAGACGATCTACGTCGAGGTTGCACAAGCTCAAGCTCCGACTTCACAAAGTTGTGAAACTTGTGAAGAAAACACCCAAAACAACTTGGCAAGAGGTAGAGGATGAAGAAATAGGAGGTGGGTTCACTTTAGAATTGGATTTCTCACTTTAGAAATCAAGTTGCCATTGATGGCATCAAGCTTTCTCTTTGAGGAAGAAGAAGAAGATCAAGAAAAGAATGATAAGTCTTCTAATTTTAAAATAAAACTAATATGAATACTTATCATATCTTGACCATGGTCAAGTGTAGAGATTGAACCAAGGTTAGTTGGAGTGGTTAGGGTTAAGGATGAGATAAGGATGGTGGACTTTGTCAAAGCTTCAAGAAGCTTCAACATAGCTCCAAAATAAGCCACCATTCTTAACTTAATCCTTTCCAAATAAATAAACAAATAAATAAATGAAAAACCAAAACCCTAATCATCACTTAACCATGGTTTAAACCTTTACACTTAACCACATTATCAAGTATCATCAAACATGATACAAAAAATGTGCACAAAAGTATATCACATATACCTTTTGCACATCAAGTGAGAAAATCCATTTAAAGTGAACCAATACTAGTTAATGCAAAGTAATTTTTCAAATATATAATTATGCATTAAATCATTAAATCAACATTTGATTCAATGATCCGGTCATGTCGCACATAACCGACTAGAATCCAATGTATCGATTTATCGAATCAATGATTCGATAACTAGGTCATATCGAATATAACCAATCGAAACATATATCGCGAGAATGAAATGCGGTATCACATACACGCATTATTCTCGGTCCTGCACATATCTCATATGCGCTCCTATTTCGTTTCGCTTGAGCCAGGAAACCTCTGTGTAGGACTCTAAAGACTCGTCAATACGCCGGTAGCAGATGATGATCATATCAAGCATCCACAAGCCGCAAGCGGTCTGCTAAACGTAACGGCCACCCGGGTATTGAGCGATCAGAAGATCGACGAGCTAGCCCGCTCACACTCCTGCGAATCCGACCAGTAACACTTACCGTACAGTCCGGTCTGATCGTCTGATATGTCGCATATCTCACCTAGGGGTGGTAAACGTCAGACCCCAATAGCTCGATAAGTCGTGTCGATATGAGGCTCATAACGGGTCGAGAAACTACTGGTAACACTTACCAGCAAATCTCTGATCAGCCCTGGCCAGGGACTTCCCTGTTACGGCCAATCGAGCACAGCGCAACATCAACCCCCAATACCGGGAGAGACGAAACCCCTCCTATCGCTCATTGCCTCCATGTGACTCGGGACTGTACCCAAAGACCACCGTTTTGCACGCCCTCATGGACGTGGTAAGGTGGAGATCAAAGCACAGTGGGAATCACACAAGACTCTATGACGATCTCGGGTCTACAGACTAACCTGCAGAAGTGTCACCTGAGAACTGCCATCTGACGTGAGGTATAATACCATCTGGGAGTTCTCGGCGAGTCCGTCCAGTGTACCCAGTCTCCACTGAGCACCCGTACACCATCTCTGATGTCAAACACCAATGGATATGGGATCATCCATCGCCCATCACATGGGTCGAGAAGCGTATACGCTAGTCTACACTGGTATATCGATGCCCCGTCTCGATACACCCACGACTAGGGACCTTGAAGGATGTACTTATGGACTACCATGTCCCCACTAGTATGATCTGCATCATAGTCCAGGTAGTCAAGTACATATCCTAAGGGCTTTACCAACATGTAACTATAAGACAGTATAAAGAGACTAGTGTACATGTTAAGATAAAGAGTAACCAGATAGCATACTATCATATCGAGCAAGAAAGTCATCTCTATATATGTCCAAGCATCCAATATAATATACATCATCTGTACAATACTGGCCTCTAGGGCATACATACAACTAACACAAGTGGGAGATTGTTAGTTATATGTATGCCCTAGAAGCCATTACTATACATAGGATGTATATTGTAGTGGATGCTGGGACATATATAGGGAGGACTTTCTTGCACGACATGATAGTATGCTATCTGGTTACTCTTTACCTTAACGTGTACACTGATTGTCTCTCTGTTACATGTTGGTAAAGCCCTTAGGATGTGTACTTGACTACCTGGACTATGATGCGGATCATACTAGTGGGGACATGGTAGTCCATAAATACATCCTTCAAAGTCCCAAGTCATGGGTATATCGAGACGGGACATCGATATACCAGAGTAGACTAGCGTATACCTTCTCGACCCATACAGATGGGCGATGGATGATCCCATATCCATTGGTGTTTGACATCAGAGATGATATACGGGTGCTCAGTGGAGACTGGGTACACTGGACGGACTCGCCGAGAACTCCCAGATGGTATTATACCTTACGTCAGATGGCAGTTCTCTGGTGACACTGGTACAGAGTAGTCTGTTGACCCAAGATCGTCATAGAGTCTTGTGTGGTTCCCACTGTGCTTTGATTTCCATCTTACCACGTCCAAGAGGGCGTGCAAAACGGTGGTTTTTGGGTACAGTCCCGAATCACATGGAGGCAATGAGCGATAGGAGGGGATTCGTCTCTCCCGGTATAGGGGGTTGATGTTGCGCTGTGTTCGATTGGCTATAACCGGAAATCCCTGGCCAGGGTTGCTGAGATTTACTGGTAAGTGTTACAAGTAGTTTCTCGAACTGTTATAGGCCTCATATCGACACGACTTATCGAGCTATTGGGGTCTGACGTTTACCACCCCTAGACGAGATATGCGACATATCAGACGATCAGACCGGACTGTACGGTAAGTGTTACTAGTTGGATTCACAGGAGTGTGAGCGGGCTTGCTCGTCGATCTTCTGATCGCTCAATACCCGGGTGGCCGTTACGTTTAGCAGACCGCTTGCGGCTTGTGGGTGTTTGATATGATCATCACCTGCTGCCGACGTATTGACGAGTCTTTAGAGTCCTACACAGAGGTTTCCTGGCTCAAGCGAAACGAAATAGGAGCGCATATGAGATATGTGCAGGACCGAGAATAATGCGTGTATGTGATACCGTATTCCATTCTCGCGATGAATGTATCGAATGGTTGTATGCGATATAACCTAGTTATCGAATCAAGGATTGATTCGGTAAGCCGATACATAGGATACTAGTCGGTTATATGCGATATGACCGGATCGTTAAATCAAGTGTTGATTTAATAATTTAATGTATAATTATATATTCGATATATTACTTTGCATTAACTAGTATTGGTTCACTTTAAATGGATTTTCTCACTTGAATTGTGCAAGTTGTATATGTGATATATTTTTGTGCACATGTTTGTATCATGTTTGATGATGCATGCTTATTTGGTTAAGTGTAAAGAATTAAACCATGGTTAAGTTGATGATTAGGGTTTAGCTTATTCATTTATTTATTTGTTTATTCATTTTGGAAAAGCATAAAGAGAAAATGGTTGCTAGTTTTGTTTTATCTTTGAAGCTTCATGAAGCTTTGACTATAGTGACCATTTTGTCTCATGCTTAACCCTAACCATTCCACTTAACCATGATTCATTCTCTACACTTGACCATGGTTTGATTATGATAAGTATTCATTTTTCTTTTCAATTTAAATTAACTTATCATATTCATTCTTTCTTCTTCTTCTTCTTCATCACATGAAGAAAGCTTGCTACAACAATGGCAACTTGAGAAAACAAGTGAGAAATCCAATTCTAAAGTGAACCCACTTCCTATTTCTTCATCCTCTACCTCTTGCCAAGTAGTATAGGGTGTTTTCTTCACAAGTTTTCATGACTTGGTGAAGTGGGAGCTTGATCTAGCGATGCCTCGACGTAGATCATCTTCGGCATCGAAGCCGACGACCAAGCCCGCCCATTTCTCCGATGAAGCCGATGCTAGAGTCCGGGATGCAATTTGTACAGCGAGGGGACTTCATTGCGGAGCTATGGAGGTGGAGCATCGGATCTACAAAGGTTGTATTTCCGTTCACTTAGTTAAATTGTTAACTAGTTGCTTGGGTCGCCTAAAATTCTAGTTAACGATCCGTATTAGGGTTTCTCGGCACTTGTAAAGTTTGAAATTGGCATGGTTGATGCCTTGTGAGACTTCACTAGTATGCCTAGGAACCCTACAGTTTTCAAGATAGGGTATTGATACTCCAGAGTAGACTAGTGTATACAGTCGATACCCCGACGAGGGGTGGTGGCCGATCTCACAAGCCACTGGTGTCAGTTGGTTCACCTAAGATGTATAAAGGTGCTCATTGGGTTATGAGTACACCGGACAGGACTCACCGGGAACATGCTAGTTGGTCTTATACGTGACGTCAGATAGCAGTTCCCTGGTGACATGTGTACAGGTTAGTTCATCGACCTGAGATCGTCATTTGTCTCGTGTGAGTTCCCACTGTACTTTGATTACTACCCTACCACGGCTCAAAGGAGTCGTGCAAATAGGTTTTAGTTGTGTACAGTCCCGAGCCAAATGGAGGCAATGAGCGGATTTGCAGGGGTTCGTCCCTCCCGGTATTGGGGGTGAGGTCGCGCTGTGTCTTGGAGAGCCATTACACGAAGTCCTTGGCCAAGGCAGGAGATTTACTGGTAGGTATTCCAGTAGTATCTCAGGGTGTTCTGGGCTACACTCTGACACGACTTGTACCGCTTTTGGGGGTCTGACTTTTACCAACCCCCTAGGCCCGCCATGTGATGCTCATAGACCAACGGACTGGACTGTACGGATATTGTCACTGACAGGCTCAGTAGGGTGTCAGGATGAGTTCGCTCATCGATGTCCCTTTTTGGTCAATACCTGGTAGCCCATTACGTATGGCTAATACCTCTGACGTGCTAGTTGTTAAATCCACAGCCAAAGTATTGACGAGTCTTTAGAGTCCCCCACAGACAGTTTCGCAAGTTTCGGGCGAAACGCTGTAGAGGCCGTATGGATATATGGCAGGGTTCGATCATATACGTGCGGTATTGCACGGATCATGATCGGACGGATAATACTAGCGGGCTTTGGTTTAAGCCGGATCCTAGTATTGTACAGTGTAGATTTTGTCTCATTGCATTTGTATTTGGTTGCAATACAAATGCAGGTATGTATATACAGTCACGGGGTTTTCCTGTAATTTGTTACCGGATCGCTTTTTGAAGTTGCCAGTTTGCATTCCGTTTCGGCCATTTTCCTTTGTTTCTTTCTTTGGCTGAAAATTGGTGTGGAGGGGGTTATTTGCAATTGTGCATTTTATTATGGAGAAGACTTTTTGTGATGATAGCTTCATGATGATTCTACCATCCTTTGACTTCATTTGTTCATCATTGCTTGACTTTTGTGATGAGATGGTTGTGATCATTCTTTTTCTCATCATCACTCATTATTTCTCTCCTTATGCTCACCCACCTTGTGTGTGCTCACCTCCCCCTCTGCTTTTGATGGTGGCCGGCCACACAATATGGTGGGGGCTGTCCAAAATTTTTGGGATGAGAATTTGTAAGTGCACGGCGGCGCCCCGGCCGTCAATCCGACGCCGGAATGCGGAAGCGGTGAAAAACTTAAATTTTTGCGGACTTAGCAAACCGGCACCACCGCGCACTATAACCCGGATCGAACCATTAACTAGTCCTAGCTAACTATAAGATGAGAAAGAGATATACCGACGATCCAAGTCCTCCGGTCTTCTCATCATCGTCCGGATCTCCTGCGGAAAAGTCCCGTCTCCTCCTTGTCGCCGGAAGTGCACCACATCGCCTACTTTGTTTACGGGCTCCCACCTCAATGCCGAGGCAACTCGGGCACGAAGCCGGCTACTCGACGTGCCCAAGATTTGCTGTAGAATGTGTAGTGAGCTATTGTCTCTATTGGGGTTGAAGGAGTTGCCAAATGGTGGAGGGATGAAAACAAGAAGTATGTGGAGGAACTTGGGGACATTTTTGAAGCATGAAATGAACCATATACCCTCACCAAAATATTTGGACAGCCCCCTCCTATACATGGCCGGCCATCTCAAGAGGAATGGAGAGAATGAGATAAGATGTATCCAAAATGGGAGCCCCACTCATATGATACAAGAGAGAGAGAGAGGAGTCAATCATGCAAAAGGAAATGATTATCAACAAATCCAACACTCCAAGGCAACCATCATCTCATGCATGATGGCTTCAAAAAGTCAAGCCATCATGAGAAGAAGAAGTCAAGTGATGGTGCTCATCATGAAAACCATCATGATGCAACAAGATGCAAAGAACCCCCTCCACTAATGCCTATTTGCAACAATGCAAATAAACCCTCCTCCACCAATCTTCGGCCAATGAACGGAACAATGGAAATTGGCCGAAACGGAAAGCAAACTGGCAACTCCAGAAAACTGGTCCCGTAATAAATTACAGGAAAACCCCGATACTGTGCATACACACCCGCATCTGTATTTCGACCGAAATACAAAATGCAATGAGACAAAATCTACACTGTACTATACTAGGATCCGGCTTATACCAAAACCGGCTAGTAATATCTGTTCGATCCTGATCCGTGCAATACCGCACGTATCTGATCGAACCCTGCCATATAACCATACGGCCTATAGTACAAACTGTCCGATCCTGATGCGTGCAATACCGCACGTATCTGATCGGACCTTGCCATATCTCCATACGGCCTCTACAACCTTTCGCCCGAAAGCTGAGTAACTGAATGTGGGGGACTCTAAAGACTCATCAACACCTTGGTTGTGGATTTAACCACTAGCACGTTAGAGGTATAAGCCAATACATAACGGGCTACCAGGTATTGACCAAAAGGGACGTCTGTGAGCGAACTCAGCCTGACACCCTACTGAGCCTGTCAGTGACAATATCCGTACAGTCCGGTCCGTTCGTCTATGAGTATCGCATGGCGGGCCTAGGGGGTTGGTAAAAGTCAGACCCCCAAAAGCGGTACAAGTCGTGTCGGAGTGTAGCCCAGAACACCCTGAGATACTACTGGAATACCTACCAGTAAATCTCCTTGCCTTGGCCAAGGACTTTGTGTAATGGCTCTCCTAGACACAGCACGACCTCACCCCCAATACCGGGAGAGACGAACCCCTGAAGATACGCTCACTGCCTCCATGTGGCTCGGGACTGTACCCAACTAAAACCTGTTTGCACGACTCCTTTGAGCCGTGGTAGGGTAGTAATCAAAGTACAGTGGGAACTCACACGAGACAAATGACGATCCTCAGGTCGATGAACTAACCTGCACACATGTCACCAGGGAACTGCCATCTGACGTCTGGTATATGACCAACTAGCATGTTCCCGGCGAGTCCTGTCCGGTGTACTCATAACCCAATGAGCACCTGTATACATCTTAGGTGATCCAACTGACACCAGTGGCTTGTGAGACCGGCCACCGCCCCTCGTCGGGGTCTCGACTGTATACACTAGTCTACTAATGGAGTATCGATGCCCAGTCTCGAAACTCCCACGACTAGGGACCTTTTAAGGATAAGCTTATAGACCCCAGCTCCCACTTATATGATCGCCCTCATACTGCTGGTGGTCAAGCAAGAATCCTAGGGGCTCTATCAACGTGTAATAGCGACGTGTCAGGTCACCTAAAGCAGTACACGATGATAAAGGTAAACCAGATAGCATACTATCATCTCGAGTAAGACTGTCCTACCGGGATAGGTCCTCCCTCAATCATTACAATCACGTGCCTGTGACCTAATAATTGACTCTGAGGGCACTATCTCCAACAATCTCCCACTTGTACTCAAGGCTAATTATTGCGATGTCGAATACTCACAGCCCGTGTGATACCGAACATCCAACTCCTCTACTAGTCAGTCTCACAAAGCTCGTTTGCGGAACTATTGCGTTCGAGGAATAGCCTCAGTGAGTGGATCCGCTTAGTTGTTTCTTTCTATGTCTCTCTATATCTCAAGTTCGCGGAGAAACCCATCTCCCGAAATGAGCAATACCTGTCTTAGAATGTGTCTGGATGTCTGATGGGACATAGCTCATAAATGAACTCCAAATCCAAACTTCTTAGACTGTATCGTTAACTGAACTTAATCAGTATCCTGCGCCATGCCACCCTCAGTATTGCCTTGGACCACCTGTCCAAAATACTGCCCCTCATCAGAAGGAAAAACTATAACTCTGACAACCTCCTTGTCGTCCATGTCACCTTGGAAGTCTGGAATGATAACTGTCTCCCGAATGAGGCTGTCGTTATCATATCCCTAGAACATCCACTTATGTTCTAAAACTGCTTCCGACTGTTTCTCCAGGATTGGATTAATGTCAACTTATTGCATCTAGTGCAAGAACAACATCTGGTGTGGTACTTGACATCTCACGATTGACTCAATTGCCTGAGCAAGTGATCTGCCAATCATGCCCGTCCCTCTCCCCTTTAGTCTGTAAGACACCTTTGGAGAGGGTGACTCCATCTTCTGCAGGTACACTACCGTGCATGGAGTCGTCCATTCTAAATACTCTTAGAATGCTGACTAAGTACCCTGATTGGGAAACCACCCAAATCTAGATCTAAAACCATAGATATAGTAACCAGTATGTCTGATATAAAATCCATTTCCTTTATGGAGAAGCAACTGTGTGACGACCAAAGTATAACCGATCGTAGTGTAGGAGTTTCTTTTCCTACTCTGTGTATATCATCCAAATACCAGGATATCACACCCTACTACCTTCTCAACAGATTCATCCCCTATTCTGATGAAGTCAAACCCATGACTGTCACGTCAGAAATAGATGATCTATCTCCGCTACATCTGCTCTAGTCTATAAATAGACATAAGCTACCTGTCCACCAATGCTTCCGCTGCTCCCACTGACTACGACAATCCTCTGGCAGAGTCATATAGACGTGCACTTCTAAAACTAGTTTAGAACGACGCTATACTCATCCTCCCGCCGGGTCTCGCAGCCTGGAACAACAGCAATGGTAATTGTGGGTAAACAAGAACTTCCCTGTCACCGTCCTTGAGGCTACCGTAGTGCCTCTCGGGTGCCTGAAGTTACCCACCTTATCTGCGGAGTGGCCAATGGAATGTCAATCCAGATTGAATCTTTAGGTTCCTTATCAAATCTTCAGTAATCGTTTGTGGTTCTGGAATCACTTCCAGTTCTACCATACTCCCACTACTGTTTTCTGAAAAAATCCATTTTTAATAAAACTGTGGCGAGTCTAGAACAATATCGCTATTGTTCATCCAGATGGTAGAAAGTCAACCCACGTCATAGCCTGGGTCAACCCACAAACAGTCATTACAGAAACGTGCCTTGAGTTGTCCAGTGTCTGGTTTTAATCATAAACCGGACAACTCCCCGTACCTTAACATCGTCAAGATATGAACCGTTCTATATCCAATATAGAAACAGAGGCACTGATTTAATTGAACCAGATTCAAATCATGCAGCTGTCCCCAGCGCATGTCAACTAAATGGAAGGAGGCCGATCAGCGTTACTCAACTTAGGATTGCTTCCAATTATGAGTAACCTGAAAGAGAAGCAAGATCTCTTTATCATTACTATCAACTGAATACCATACACAAGTATCTACATCTTCGATCTCTTTGAAGAATCCCGATACTTGCTACACCTGGTTCTCTACTCTATTCAAATACCTATAACTCCTCAAAACTTAGACCCTGTGTTTCAACGAAACACATGTCTAAGAACTAGAGAAGTTAAAAGTAAACAGAATATAGTATGAGGACCAACCCCTCTGTCCTAATGGACACTGGACAACATACAATACTCTGTATAAGTCCCTTGAGTCTGATAACTCTTTCACTGTGTGTTGTAGGTTGAAAACTGTACTTATGGTTAAGAAGAATTACACCGCTGTTTAATGCTCCTTACCTAACCATCCACTGATATAGGTAAATGTCGTAGACATAATTTCAGAAAGGTATATCTCACTCTATGAAAATAGACGTACAGACATATCATTTTGAAATTGGTGCATAACAGCGGATATTCAAAACCAAATATTTGCCGACCGGCAAACAGCCCAGGTGATTTCCTCAAATATCACTGATTACAACGAATCCCGATATAATGAGGATAATCACCCAATTCCCAATAACTTACTCCCACTCATCATCTGTAAAACCATACAGATGTGAGAATCGTACCTGGTAAATACATACCCTGGAGTAAGTATCTAATCGGGAAATCAGTTTTCCTTTAACATTACACAGTGAAACTGAAACATTGAAATGTTCCGATGGGGTATTCTGGTATTCCTAGTAATGCCTCTTCCAGATTCACGACTGTAACCGTATAGTTCTTTGCCACCTCTCCAAATCCCTTCATATGTCTTTAGTCTTTACCTTCTGCACACCCTTTTAGGCCAAATGGTTTTCTTCCTTCCCTACCGTTCGGCACCAGCCTATGGTTTGGAAGAAGACTATCCAATAAGCATAATGGATGTACTGTCCCAATCCTAGGAACACTCGCAATGAGAGAGGGTGAAGATAAAAGACAACCGAATAAACCTTATTCCTATTTCTCCTGAACCAGAATCCATCCCCGAACTGGAACAAGTTCCATTCGAGTTCGTATATAACCATACGATGGAGTATCCAAATAAACTGTGGATCTTCGTAGTGATACGGAGTGTCCTGGAGAAATACAAAGGTGATGTGGGAGTGGCAACGAAATATTTGGTTTGGTCGTGAATATCTGTTGCAATTTACTTTGCCCTCTTACTAATCCCTTGCTTTGTCTGAACTTAATACCTTCTGCACACCATCGTTATGCTAATTGGTTTTCTTCATTCCCTACCGGTCGGCACCAGCCTAAGGTTTGGAAGAAGACAATCCAATTTGCGTAATAGGTGTACTACCCCTAAACCAAGGAGTACTCGTAAGCTGAGAGAGGGTAAAAGGAAAAGACAACTGAATAATCCTATCCGTTTTCTCCAGAACCGGAAACCATCCTCGAATAAATTCTTTCGAGTTCGTATCTAACCATACGATGGTTTTGTCCAATGGAAGTGGACGTTCGTAGTAAAACGGGGTGTCCTGGAGAAAAGGGTAAAAGTAGGAGTGGCAATGAGGTTTGCAACTCTGACAATCCAAAAGCCGGTGTTTAAGAAGGTTCGGTCAACTTGGTCACTGAGTCAAAGTCTTAGGGTCGGGTCAATGGTCGCTGCCAAAGAGAGAGAGAAAAGAAACACTCAGCGTGCACTCTAACCTAGATCAGAATGGTCACCAATTTATCTAATCTGGAATCCTCCCACTGTACCTCAAATTCTCCTCCAAACCTTAAAGAAGAAATAGTCGGGAACACCCGAGGAGTAAACTAACTCATCAGTGGGAATCGGGATCCAACTATCATCACATGATAACGTGACGGAATCCGCTCACGCTACCACACTCCAGAAGGTATGCGCATATCTGGCAAGTTTCAGTTCTTTTGAAACTCCCGATGTGATTTCTGCCCCATGCTCTTATGACCTTGACTTTGGCCAACAAATCATAAGTCACATGTCAAGTTCTACCCGTCATTCTCCAGGTTGATTCGAATCCACCCGCACAAGCCCTTGACTTTGGCCAACAAGGCTATACGACTGTTCCAAACCAACGCATCTATCTATGCTGCATATGAATAACCAACAGCTACCAAACACTGTGCCTTGACTTTGGCCAACAAACACAGCTTGAATACTATTGACTACCCATATGAAACGACGGAGGGCTACGAATGGTTTCTGGCGAAAACCTTTAACGTAAAGAACTTGATATCGTTGAAGGAACGGATAGCTTTTAAAAATATAGTGACGAAAACCTTCGCTAAAGAGGTCACTCCCGGTGAAGGGATCTCGGCTCTTTCCCCGTAGAATGGGGTGCAGGATATTCCAAATGAATACCGCGATGCAAAGCAAAAGTAATCGGCTATAGTGAAGTTAATGCCCTGACCCAAACTTCTGTCCAAGGGGTCACTCCCGGTGAAGGGATCTCGGCCCTTGCCTCGTCGACTGAGGAGCAGGATATTCCAATGAATACCACGATGCAAAACAAAAGTAAACGTCCTTGCAATAACAGCTTTTTGAAAAGTGTTCCAACAACATCAGATTAGGTTTGTTTTAACTTGCATTGATCCGAATCAATGCAGTCCCATCAATTGATCACACCAAAAAGAACGAAAATATACTGATGTACGTATATGCCATCCGCATTCGCCACTGGGTCCCGTCATTACCCGTTAGGTTAGCTAACTAACGACAGAGCGGGGACTGGACTAGCGCGGATGCAAAACATATACAACATCTACTAATATATATACCAATATATTATATTCGCTCAAGGCGTGAATAAAATGCAACATCACAGAGAATGAACAGCATCACAGAAACAATACAGATATCTGGGATCCCCAGGTTTCACAGAGCCACTGCTGAAACCCGACGTTCCCCTGGTCGTGTGGATAGCCTGCGCAATGTAATCCTAGACCCCTACGGGCGCGGCAAGTTACCCGCCAAAACCTGAAGCGAGGCAGCCCCCTTCAGCAACGTGAATGGACCACCCAGCACTTCACGGAATCCGGTAACTTGGGCACCCCTCCTGGGTCAACCTGTACCCCCTACGAGTGCGGCGAATAGCCCGCCAATCCTAGAGTGAAGCCCCCTCCGTCTCAATGCCATGAGATGCGGGCTTGTTGCCCTCCAGAACCAGGCTATCCGTGCACCCCTCCGCGGGGCAATCCTAGTACAGAAAATAAAATATACATACAACGGGTACATCGACCGCAACCAGGTCGTGCCCCAAAATAATAATACAAACAAGCAGTGACGGCAGTCCACATGTCGGACGCTCGCCCCGCAATATCAAATGTACATAATACAACAAAACTGTACTAGCATTGCATCCAGGCTATCCCCCACGACCGATCCGCAACATCACAGCAAAAACAAAACATCAACGTGAAAGTCACGTTCGCAAATCCGTCTAACCGGGCTATAGCAGTTAGACCGGATTTACCGATCAAGTGACATTCACGGTCGCAGATATAATGTAAATACTGTGAAAAATGTGTTTAAAATATCCGATCGATCAAAAATTAACAAGTGGGCCCCCAATCAAAACTGTAGCACTCACAGAAATCCTGAGCCCAATTTTAATATTCCAAAACCCATATTTTAAGCCCAGAAGGCCTCTGTAAAAAAATGGTGAAGTGATCTCCACAGTGTGCGGCGGAAGGGCGGCGGGAAGGGGGTTTTCGCGGCGGTTCCGCGCTCCCACTGTGGAGTTACTTCGTCGAATTTTTACAGAGCTCTTAGATTTTCCAGTACATCAATATTTTACAACCTGAAAAATTTTTCGACACCAAAAAATTCCAACAGAAAACTGATGCTAACAAAAATGTAGTTTTGGAACATTCGATCGATCGAAACAGAAAAACACACTACACCAAGCTAGACTAAGTTAATGGCGAGGCTCTGATACCACTGTAAGTGCACGGCGGCGCCCCGGCCGTCAATCCGACGCCGGAATGCGGAAGCGGTGAAAAACTTAAATTTTTGCGGACTTAGCAAACCGGCACCACCGCGCACTATAACCCGGATCGAACCATTAACTAGTCCTAGCTAACTATAAGATGAGAAAGAGATATACCGACGATCCAAGTCCTCCGGTCTTCTCATCATCGTCCGGATCTCCTGCGGAAAAGTCCCGTCTCCTCCTTGTCGCCGGAAGTGCACCACATCGCCTACTTTGTTTACGGGCTCCCACCTCAATGCCGAGGCAACTCGGGCACGAAGCCGGCTACTCGACGTGCCCAAGATTTGCTGTAGAATGTGTAGTGAGCTATTGTCTCTATTGGGGTTGAAGGAGTTGCCAAATGGTGGAGGGATGAAAACAAGAAGTATGTGGAGGAACTTGGGGACATTTTTGGAGCATGAAATGAACCATATACCCTCACCAAAATATTTGGACAGCCCCCTCCTATACATGGTCGGCCATCTCAAGAGGAATGGAGAGAATGAGATAAGATGTATCCAAAATGGGAGCCTCACTCATATGATACAAGAGAGAGAGAGAGGAGTCAATCATGCAAAAGGAAATGATTATCAACAAATCCAACACTCCAAGGCAACCATCATCTCATGCATGATGGCTTCAAAAAGTCAAGCCATCATGAGAAGAAGAAGTCAAGTGATGGTGCTCATCATGAAAACCATCATGATGCAACAAGATGCAAAGAACCCCCTCCACTAATGCCTATTTGCAACAATGCAAATAAACCCTCCTCCACCAATCTTCGGCCAATGAACGGAACAATGGAAATTGGCCGAAACGGAAAGCAAACTGGCAACTCCAGAAAACTGGTCCCGTAATAAATTACAGGAAAACCCCGATACTGTGCATACACACCCGCATCTGTATTTTGACCGAAATACAAAATGCAATGAGACAAAATCTACACTGTACTATACTAGGATCCGGCTTATACCAAAACCGGCTAGTAATATCTGTTCGATCCTGATCCGTGCAATACCGCACGTATCTGATCGAACCCTGCCATATAACCATACGGCCTATAGTACAAACTGTCCGATCCTGATGCGTGCAATACCGCACGTATCTGATCGGACCTTGCCATATCTCCATACGGCCTCTACAACCTTTCGCCCGAAAGCTGAGTAACTGAATGTGGGGGACTCTAAAGACTCATCAACACCTTGGTTGTGGATTTAACCACTAGCACGTTAGAGGTATAAGCCAATACATAACGGGCTACCAGATATTGACCAAAAGGGACGTCTGTGAGCAAACTCAGCCTGACACCCTACTGAGCCTGTCAGTGACAATATCTGTACAGTCCGGTCCGTTCGTCTATGAGTATCGCATGGCGGGCCTAGGGGGTTGGTAAAAGTCAGACCCCCAAAAGCGGTACAAGTCGTGTCGGAGTGTAGCCCAGAACACCCTGAGATACTACTGGAATACCTACCAGTAAATCTCCTTGCCTTGGCCAAGGACTTTGTGTAATGGCTCTCCTAGACACAGCACGACCTCACCCCCAATACCGGGAGAGACGAACCCCTGAAGATACGCTCACTGCCTCCATGTGGCTCGGGACTGTACCCAACTAAAACCTGTTTGCACGACTCCTTTGAGCCGTGGTAGGGTAGTAATCAAAGTACAGTGGGAACTCACACGAGACAAATGACGATCCTCAGGTCGATGAACTAACCTGCACACATGTCACCAGGGAACTGCCATCTGACGTCTGGTATATGACCAACTAGCATGTTCCCGGCGAGTCCTGTCCGGTGTACTCATAACCCAATGAGCACCTGTATACATCTTAGTTGATCCAACTGACACCAGTGGCTTGTGAGACTGGCCACCGCCCCTCGTCGGGGTCTCGACTGTATACACTAGTCTACTAATGGAGTATCGATGCCCAGTCTCGAAACTCCCACGACTAGGGACCTTTTAAGGATAAGCTTATAGACCCCAGCTCCCACTTATATGATCGCCCTCATACTGCTGGTGGTCAAGCAAGAATCCTAGGGGCTCTATCAACGTGTAATAGCGACGTGTCAGGTCACCTAAAGCAGTACACGATGATAAAGGTAAACCAGATAGTATACTATCATCTCGAGTAAGACTGTCCTACCGGGATAGGTCCTCCCTCAATCATTACAATCACGTACCTGTGACCTAATAATTGACTCTGAGGGCACTATCTCCAACAGAATTGGTCTCATTTGGCTTGCAAAAAATCATATAGCTCCATCTCAAAAGTTCATCTCCTTCTCCACTTCCAAAAATGCAACTTCTAATAACCCTTTAGAGACAAAGAGTACTACACTTAGCCTACAACATTCTTGGACACGTCGGCTCGCCAACTTCGTTCCCGAGTTGCCTCGTTCCAGAGGTGGGAGCCCGTAAAAGAACCCGGCGATGTGGTGCCCTTTTCGACGAGGAGATGAAGACCGGAGATTCCGCGAGGAGATCGGGATGGATGCCGAAGACCGAAGGACATGGCTCGCTCGATATAGCTCTCTACCCTTTCTCTAGTTAGCTAGGAGTAGGTTAATGGCCCGATCCGGGTTTTTAGTACGCGGTAGCGCCAGTTTTAAAAGTTAAAGAAAAGTATCGTTTCCGAATTTTGGCCTCGTTCAGACGGCCGGGGCACTGTCGTGCACTTACAATAACTTCACTATAGTTGATTACTTTTTGCTTTGCATCTCGGTATTCAGTTGGAATATCCAGCACCTCATTCTACGGAGAAAGAGCCGAGATACCTTTACCGGGAGTGACCTCTTTAGCAAAGGTTTTCGCCACTATATTTTTATAAAAAGCTATCCGGTTCCTTCAACGATATCAAGTTCGTTACGTTAAAGGTTTTTCGTCAAAAACCATTCGTAGCCCTTCGTCATTTCAGACGGGTAGCACATAGTATTCATGCTATGTTTGTTGGCCAAAGTCAAGGCATAGTGTATGGTAGCTATTTGTTACCATTCTGTTGCATAGATAGATGCATTGGTTTAGGACAGTCGTACCACTTTGTTAGCCAAAGTCAAGGGTGTGTGCGGGTGGGTCCGAATCAATAAGGACAATGATGGGTAGAACTTGACTTGCGGGTTATGATTTGTTGGCCAAAGTCAAGGTCATAAACCGCTTAGGGTAAAAATCACATCGGGAGTTTCTAAAGAAACTGAAACTTGCCAGGCATGCACATACCTTCTGGAGTGTGATAACGTGAGTGGATTCCATCACATTATCATGCGATGATAGTTGGATCCCGATTCCCACTGATGAGTTGGTTTACTCTTCGGGTGATCCCGACTAATTCTTCTTTCAGGTTTGGAGGAGAATTTGAGGTTACAGTGGGAGGTTTCCTGATTAGATAAATTGGTAACCAATCTGATCTAGGTTAGAGTGCATGTTAGTTATATGTATGCCCTAGAGGCCATTACTGTACATACGATGTATATTGTAATGGATGCTTGGACATATATAGGGAGGACTTTCTTGCTCGACATGATAGTATGCTATCTGGTTGTACTTTATCTTTACATGTACTCTGATTGTCTCTATATTACATGTTGATAAAGCCCTTAGGATATGTACTCGACTACTGGGACTATGATGAGATCATACTAGTGGGGCCACGGTAGTCGACGAGTACATCCTATAACTGTTCCTAGTCGAGGGTGTATCGAGACAGGGCATCGATACACCAGAGTAGACTGGCGTATACGCATATTGACCCATATGACGGGCGATGGATGATCCCATATCCATACGTGTTTGACATCAAGGATGGTGTACGGGTGCTCAGTGGAGACTAGGTACACTGGACAGACTCGCCGAGAACTCCCAGATGATATTATACCTCACGTCAGATGGCAGTTCTCCGGTGACACTGGTACCGAGTAGTCTGTTGACCCGAGATCGTCATAGAGTCTTGTGTGATTCCCACTGTGCTTTGATTTCCATCATACCACGTCCAAGAGGGCGTACAAAAAGGTGGCTTTTGGGTACAGTCCCGAATCACATGGAGGCAATGTGCGATAGGAGGGGATTCGTCTCTCCCGGTATAGGGAGTTGATGTTGCGCTGTGTTCGATTGGCTATAACCGGAAATCCCTGGCGAGGGTTGCTGAGATTTACTGGTAAGTGTTATCAGTAGTTTCTTGAACTGTTATAGACCTCATATCGACACGACTTATCGAGCTACTGGGGTCTGACGTTTACCACCCCTAGGCGAGATATGCAACATTTCAGACGACGAGACCGGACTGTATGGGAGTGTTACTGTTTGGATTCACAGGAGAATGTACATGCTTGCTTGTTGATCTTCTGAGCGCTCAATACCTGGGTGGCTGTTACGTTTAGCTGACCGCTTGCAGCTTGTAGGTGTTTGATATGATCATCACCTACTGCCGGCGTATTGACGATTCTTTAGAGTCCTACACAGAGGTTTCTTGGCTCAGGCAAAACGGAGTAGAAGCACATATGTGATATGTGCGGGACCGAGGATAATACGGTATGAGATACCGTATTCTATTCTCGCGATATTTGATATCAGCCGGGTCATTGGATCAAGTGTTGATTCGATGAATCGGTACGGATAAATATTAGTCGGTTATATGCGATATAGCTGGATTGTCGGATCAAGTGTTGATTCGATAATTTAATGTATAATAATATATATGATATATTAAATTACATTAACTAATATTTGCTCACTAAAAGATTCTTTTTCTCACTCGGGTAATACATTGATATATATGCGATATATGTTAATTGTATTATTTTATTTGGTTACAATAAATATTATATATGTGATATATAATATTGTAACATGATATGATAACTAATGCAAAATGTTTAGTAGAGATTAAACAAGATTAGGGTTTAATTTGGGTTAATACTTTCTAGGTGATTCTAGAAGGTTTAGTTTTGTTTTGTGAAAGATATTTTGTGGTGACTCATTCTTAACTTAACCCAAAACCCTAGCCTTGGTTAATTCTCTACAATGGTTTATTCAACCATGGTTGCATTATTCATCATATTTATCTTTCATTATTCATCACAAAAGGTTTCTAATAGATTATTCATTCTTCTTCTTCTTCCTCCTTTGCAAAGCTTTCTTGCTTTGATATTTGTGATGAAAGTGAGTGAGAAATAGAAAACAAAAGAGAGCAAAAATCCTACTTCATCATCCTCATCTATCCTTGCCATTTAGATTAGGGTGTTCACTTCATATTATGAGTGTTATCTTGTGTTAACGAAACTTCAAGGTAGATCATCATTGTATCGAAGATCGGAAGCAAGACTGCATCTTTCTCTTCGTGAAGCCTCTCGAGAGTCCGGAACACGATGATCGCAGCGATGGGACCTCAACACGGAGCTTAAGAAGTGAAGGACCGGATCTACAAAGGTTGTAATCCCTCTCACTTAGTGTTAAACTGTTTAACGTGTTAGTTTTCGCCTAAACTCTAGTTTAAAGATCCGGCTTCGGGTTGTTCGGCATGGCTAATTTTTAAATCGGGCATGGTTGATACCTCGTAGAACCTTGTATGCGTGCATAGCAACCCTACAGTGCACGCAGAGTGTTTTTTTTCTCTCTCTCTTGGCAGCGACCATGGCTCGACCCTAGACTATGACTCAGTGACCAAGTTAACCGAACCTTGTTAAAAACACTGGCTTTTAGATTGTCAGAGTTGCATACCTCATTGCCACTCCTACTTTTACCCTTTTTCTCCGGAACATTTCGTGTCACTACGAACGTCCACTTCCATTGGATAAAACCATCGTATGGTTATATACGAACTCGAAGGAACTTGTTCTAGATTCGAGGATGGTTTTCGGTTCTGGAGAAAATAAATAGGACTATTCAGTTGTCTTTTCCTTTTACTTTCTCTCAGGTTGCGAGTGTTTCTTGGATTAGGACGGTACACCTATTATGCTCATTGGATAGTCTTCTTCCAAACCATAGGCAGGTGCCGAAAGGTGCGGAAGGAAGAAAACCAATTAGCCTAAGTGAGTACATAAGGTAATAATTAAAGACAAAATAAAGGGATTAGAAAGAGGGCAAAGTAAATTGCGACTGCTATTCACGACCAAACCAAGTATTTCATCGCCACTCCTACTTCACCTTTGTATTTCTCCGGAACACCCCGTATCACTACGAAGATCCAAAGTTTATTGAATACTCCATCGTATGGTTATATACGAACTCGAAGGGACTTGTTCCATTTCGGGGATGGATTCTGGTTCAGGAGAAATAGGAATGAGGTTTATTCAGTTGTCTTTTATCTTAACCTTCTCTCGGGTTGCGAGTGCTCATAGGATTAGGACAGTACACCTATTACGCTTATTGGATAGTCTTCTTCCAAACCATAGGCTGGTGCCGAACGGTAGGGAAGGAAGAAAACCATTTAGCCTAAGAGGGTGTACAAAAGGTAATGAGTAAATACAAATAAAGGGATTTGGAGAGATGACAAAGAAATGTACGGTTACAGTCATGAATCTGGATAATGGAAGAGGCATTACTATGAATACCCGGATACCCCTTCGAGACATTTTCATGTTTCAGTTTCACTGTGCATTGTTAGTAGAAAACTGATTTCCCAATTAGGTACTTACTCTAGGGTATGCATTTACCAGGTATAATTCTCACATCTGTATGATTTTACAGATGTTGAGTGGGAGTAAGTTATTGGGAATTGGGTGATCATCCTCATTATATCGGGATTCGTTGTAATTGGTGATATTTGAGGAAATCACCTGGTTGTTTGCCGGACGGCAACTATTTGGTTTTGAATATCCGTTGTTATGGACCAATTTCAAATTGATATATCTGTACGTTTATTTTTATAAAGTGAGATATAACATTTTGAAATTATCTCCATGACATTTACCTATTTCAGTTGATGGTTAGGTAAGGAGCATTCAACAGCGGTGTAATTCTTCATAACCATAGTACAGTTTTCAACCTACGGCGCACAAGGTTTGAGTTATTCAACTCAACGGACTTATACAAAATATTGTATGTTGTCCAGTGTCTATTAGGATAGAGGGGTTGGTCCTCATACTATATTCTGTTTACTTGTGACTTCTCTAGTTTTAGACAAGTGTTTCGTAGAAATGCAAGGTCTAAGTTTTAAGAAGTTATAGGTATATGAATAAAGTAGAGAACTAGGTATTGCAAGTATCAGGATTCTTCAAGGTGATCGAAGATGTAGATACTTGTGTATGGTATTCAGTTGATAGTAATGATTATAAGAACTTGCTTCTCTTTCAGGTTACTCATATCTGGATGTACTCCTAAGTTGAGTAATGCTGATCGGCCCCCTCTCCATTTAGTTGACATGCACTGGAGGCAGCTGCATGATTTGAATCTGGTTCCAATTAAATCAGTGCCTTTGTTTCTATATTGGATATAGAATAGTTCATATCTTAACAATGTTAAGGTACGGGGAGTTGTCCGGCTTATGCTTAAAACCAGACTCTAGATAACTCAAGGCGCGTTTCTGTAATGGCTGTTTGTGGGTTAACCCGGGCTATGACGAGGGTTGATTTTCTACCATCCGGAAGATCAATAGTGATATTGTTCTGGACTCGCCACAGTTTTAATAAAATGGACTTTTTCAGAAAACAATAGTGGGAGTATGGTAGGACTGGAAGTGATTCCAGAACCGCAAACGATTACTAAAAGTTTAATAGGACCTAAAGGTTCAATCAGGTTTTACATTCCATTAGCCACTCCGCAGATATGGTGGGTAACCTCAGGCACCCGAGAGGTACTTCGGTAGCCTAAAAGACGGTGACATGGAGGTTCTTGTTTTCCCAAACTTGACACTACTGTTGTTCTAGGCTATGAGACCTTGTAGGAGGATGAGTATAGCGTCGTTCTAAACTAGCTTTAGAAGTGGACGTGTATATGACTCTGTCAGAGGGTTGTCGTAGTCAGTGGGAGCAGCGGAAGCATAGTGGACAAGTAGCTTATGTCTATTTATGGATTAAAGCAGATATAGCGGAGATAGATCATCCATTTTTGATGTGACAGTCATGGACTTTGACTTCGTCAGAATAGGAGATGGATCTGTTAAGAAGGTAGTCGGGTGTGATGTCCTGGTCTATGGATGACATACACATAGTAGGAAGTGAAATTCCTATACTACGATCGGTTATATTTTGGTTGTCACACAATGGTTTCTCCACATAGGATATAGATATAATATCACACATTCTGGTTACTTGATCTATGGTTTTAGATCTAGATTTGGGTAGTTTTCCAATCTGGGTACTTAAACAGCATTCTACAGGTATTTTAGAATGGACGACTCCTGAAACGGTAGTATACCTGCAGGTGATGGAGTCACCCTCTCTAAACGTGTCTTACAGACTAAAGGGGAGATGGATGTGCAATGATTGACATATCACTTGCTTAGGCAATTGAGTCAATCACGAGATGTCAAGTACCACACCAGATGTTATTTTTGCACTAGATGCAATAAGTTGATATTGATCCAATCCTAGAGAAACATTCGGAAGCAGTTCTAGAACATAAGTGGATGTTCTAGGGATATGAAAACGACAGCCTCTTTCGGGAGACAGTTATCATTCCAGGCTTCCATGGTGACCTGGATGACAGAGTGACTGTCAGAGTTATAGTTTTCCCTCTGACGAGGGGCAGTTGTTTGGACAGGAGGTCCAAGCGGATACTGAGGGAGGCATGGCGCAGGATACTGATTAAATTCAGTTGACGATACTGTCTAATAAGTTTGGATTTGGAGTTCATTTATGAACTAGGTCCCATCAGATATCCAGACATATTCTAAGGCAGGTATTGCTCATTTCGGGAGATGGTTTTCTCCGCGAACTTGAGATAAAGAGAGACATAGAAAGAAACATCAGGGCGGATCCACTCACTGAGGCTATTCCTCGAACGCAATAGTTTTGCAAACCGGCATTGTGAGACTGATCAGTAGAGGAGTTGGGTGTTCGGTATCACACGGGCTGTGAGTATGCGACATCACAATAATTAGCCTTGAGTGCAAGTGGGAGATTGTTGGATATAGTGCCCTCAAAGTCAATTATTGGGTCGCAGGCACGTGATTGCAATGATTGAGGGAGGACCTGTGCCGGTAGGACAGTCTTACTCAAGATGATAGTATGCTATCTGGTTTATCTTTATCATCGTGTACAACTTTAGGTGACCTTACAGATCACTATTACATATTGATAGAGCCCTTAGGATTCTTGCTTGACTACCAGCAGTATGATGGCGATCATATACGTGAGAGTTGGGTAGTCTATAAGCACATCCTTAAATTGGTCCCTAGTCGTGGGAGTTTCGAGACAGGGCATTGATACTCCATAGTAGACTAGTGTATACAGTTGAGACCTCGACGAGGGGCGGTGGCCGGTCTCACAAGCCATTGGTGTCAGTTGGATCACCTAAGATGTATACAGGTGCTCATTGGGTTATGAGTACACTGGACAAGACTCGCCGAGAACATGCTAGTTGGTACTATACCTGACGTCAGACAGTAGTTCCATGGTGACATGTGTACAGGTTAGTTCATCGACCTGAGATCGTCATTTGTCTCGTGTGAGTTCCCACCGTGCTTTGATTACTACCCTATCATGGCTCAAAGGAGTCGTGCAAACAGGTTTTAGTTAGGTATAGTCCCGAGCCACATAGAGGCAGTGAGTGGATCGGTAGGGGTTTCGTCTCTCCCGGTAATGGGGGTGAGATCGCGCTGTGTCTAGGAGAGCCATTACACGAAGTCCTTGGCCAAGGCAGGAGATTTACTAGTAGGTATTCCAGTAGTATCTCAGGGTGTTCTGGGCTACACTCCGACAAGACTTGTACCGCTTTTGCAGGTCTGACTTTTACCAACCCCTAGGCCCGACATGCGATATTCATAGACGAACGGACCGGGCTGTACGGATATTGTCACTGACAGGCTCAGTAGGGTGTCAGGATTAGTTCGCTCATCGACCTCCCTTTTGGTCAATACCTGATGGCCTGTTACGTACAGCTAGTACCACTGACGTGCTAGTGGTTAAATCCACAGCCAGTGTATTGACGAGTCTTTAGAGTCCCCCACAGACAGTTTCTCAAGTTTCGGGCGAAACGTTGTAGAGGCCGTTTGGATTTATGGCAGGGTTCGAACATACGCGTGCACTTGTGCACGTGTCATGGTCCAGATGGATAATACTAGTGGGCTTTGGTTTAAGCCGAATCCTAGTATTATACTGTATAGATTTTGTCTCATTGCATTTGTATTCGGTCGGAATACAAATGCGGGTATGTGTATACAGTCGCGGGGTTATCCTGTAATTTTGTTACCGGATCGTATTTTGAAGTTGCCAGTTTGCATTTCATTTTGGCCATTTTCATTGTATTCCTTCCTGGTTGAATAATTCCTTCATGGCTGAATTTGCTTGAAAGAGGGGTTCTTTGCAAAAGCGGCTTTCATAAAAGGATGAGGTTTTCTGTGGTCACCGGGGCTCCAGGCCATTCCAGCAACTTCTCATGGTTTTCTTGATTGATTGAGTGATTTGTGAGCCATCTTGTAGCATTTATTGCTTTGGATATTGGTTGTGATCTTGTGTGCTTATGGTCACCTATTATTGCTCCTACACTCACCACCACCATTCCTATTATTGCCATGGCTGAGCACAAGAAAGAGGCACCCCCAATTTTTGTGAGTGAGGAATTGATTCATTTCATCTTGCACAAAACGGCCTGCGTCCACTGGTGCTATGTGAGTAACACGATGTTGAGTGCTGACTGCAAGGAACAACTGGGTAACAGGGGTGACAACCTCCTGTCGCTGCGCTCGAATGGCCTCAACCAATGAACTCATCGTCTGGCGCATATCCTGCATCTCTGCCAAAAGCCTAGCGATACTATTTGTCGAAGGCGGATCCATCTGCTCCAGTGCAACGAGCGTGCCATCCTGGTCAACCTTCGTCCCACCCGAGTCAACTCTGACCTCGGCTCTTGCTGCATCACTCTGAGTCCTCATAGTCATCGGCGGCAAAGGATAAAATGGAAATAGGATTCGATAAGAACACGGAAATCGAATCACAAGGATATGTATCATCAAGGAAGAAATTTTAAGAAATTTGTACTTAGGTCACTTTAGACGGAGTTGTTAGTAGTATGTATGCCCTAGAGGCCAGTATTGTACAGATGATGTATATTATATTGGATGCTTGGACATATATAGAGATGACTTTCTTGCTCGATATGATAGTATGCTATCTGGTTACTCTTTATCTTAACATGTACACTAGTCTCTTTATACTGTCTTATAGTTACATGTTGGTAAAGCCCTTAGGATATGTACTTGACTACCTGGACTGTGATGCAGATTATACTAGTGGGGACATGGTAGTCCATAAGTACATCCTTCATGGTCCCTAGTCGTGGGTGTATCGAGACGGGGCATCGATATACCAGTGTAGACTAGCGTATACGCTTCTCGACCCATGAGATGGGCGATGGATGATCCCATATCCATTGGTGTTTGACATCAGAGATGGTGTACGGGTGCTCAGTAGAGACTGGGTACACTGGACGGACTCGCCGAGAACTCCCAGATGGTATTATACCTCACGTCAGATGGCAGTTCTCAGGTGACACTTGTGCAGGTTAGTCTGTAGACCCGAGATCGTCATAGAGTCTTGTGTGATTCCCACTGTGCTTTGATCTCCACCTTACCACGTCCATGAGGGCATGCAAAATGGTGGTCTTTGGGTACAGTCCCGAGTCACATGGAGGCAATGAGCGATAGGAGGGGTTTCGTCTCTCCCGGTATTGGGAGTTGATGTTGCGCTGTGCTCGATTGGCCGTAACAGGGAAGTCCTTGGCCAGGGCTGATCAGAGATTTGCTGGTAAGTGTTACCAGTAGTTTCTCGACCCGTTATGAGCCTCACATCGCACGACTTATCGGTTATTGGGGTCTGACGTTTACCACTCCTAGACTTGATATGCGACGTATCAGACGAAGAGACCGGACTGTACGGTAAGTGTTACTGGTCGGATTCGCAGGAGTGTGAGCGGGCTAGCTCGTCGATCTTCTGATCGCTCAATACCCGGATGGCCGTTACGTTTAGCAGACCGCTTGCGGCTTGTGGGTGCTTGATATGATCATCATCTGCTACCGGCGTATTGACGAGTCTTTAGAGTCCTACACAGAGGTTTCCTGGCTCAAGCGAAACGAAATAGGAGCGCATATGAGATATGTGCAGGACCGAGAATAATGCGTGTATGTGATACCGCATTTCATTCTCGCGATATATGTTTCGATTGGTTATATTCGATATGACCTAGTTATCGAATCATTGATTCGATAAATCGATACATTGAATACTAGTCGGTTATGTGCGACATGACCGGATCATTGAATCAAATGTTGATTTAATGATTTGATGTATAATTATATATATTTGATATATTACTTTGCATTAACTAGTATTGGTTCACTTTATATGAATTTTCTCACTTGATGTGCAAAAGGTATATGTGATATACTTTTGTGCACATTTTTTGTATCATGTTTGATGATACTTGATAATGTGGTTAAGTGTAAAGGTTTAAACCATGGTTAAGTGATGATTAGGGTTTTGGTTTTCATTTATTTATTTGTTTATTTATTTGGAAAGGATTAAGTTAAGAATGGTGGCTTATTTTGGAGCTATGTTGAAGCTTCTTGAAGCTTTGACAAAGTCCACCATCCTTATCTCATCCTTAACCCTAACCACTCCAACTAACCTTGGTTCAATCTATACACTTGACCATGGTCAAGATATGATAAGTATTCATATTAGTTTTATTTTAAAATGAGAAGACTTATCATTCTTTCTTGATCTTCTTCTTCTTCCTCAAAGAGAAAGCTTGATGCCATCAATGGCAACTTGATTTCTAAAGTGAGAAATCCAATTCAAAAGTGAACCCACCTCCTATTTCTTCATCCTCTACCTCTTGCCAAGTTGTTTTGGGTGTTTTCTTCACAAGTTTCACAACTTTGTGAAGTCGGAGCTTGAGCTTGTGCAACCTCGACGTAGATCGTCTTTGACACGAAGCCGACGACCTATTCCGCACGTTTCTCCAATGAAGCCGTCACGAGAGTCCAAGGTTCAAGATGGACAGCGAGAGGACGCCCTCGTGGAGCTAAGGAAGTGGGTAACCGGATCTACCAAGGTTGTAGCATCTAACCTTTAGTTAATTTGTTAACTAGTTTATAGTTTCGCCTAGAAATCTAGCCGACGATCCGTTAACTAGGGTTTCTCGGCACCATATTTTTGTAAAATGGCATGGTTGATGCCTTGTGAGACCTCTACTGTGTGCCTAGGAACCCTACAGGAGTACCGCATCGTGATTATGCCGCGGACATACACACACTACGTTACTCTGCTTAAGCTACCTACTCCATCATACCAAGGTCATCCTACACTCCGAAAGGTATAACCTAGCGCTCTGATACAACTTTGTCACGACCCGAAATTGGTACGTGATGGCCCTTAAACTACGCAACGTCTACAGTCGTAACGCAATTTAAGTAAGCCGAAAACCCAGCAATCTAAACCATCAAAAGTAGTAAGTATTGATAATAGAAGTTTTGAAACATTTTGAAATCTCAACCCAAATTCTTTAAAAGTCCAATTTATTTTCTTTAAAAATTTGGCAGCACCTTCTTTGTAAAAACTAATCCCAAAAATGGGTACAACATAAATATAAGTAAAGCATCCCCAAACGGGAGCAAAACACGCACAAAGGCGGAAAACAACCACCACAACAGATATACGACGCCGTAGCGAAGAAATAAAAGACGATAAAAAAGGAAACTGTATAAAAGACAACCAAGTCACAAAATAATATACAATATCGTCCTCACACTAAGTCTCTAAGTCAAAAAAGAAAGTAGTAGATGAAGAGTACAAGAATACAACGAATATACAATACAACAATGAATAACCACAAAACCCACCTAAAACAAAACTGCATACTTTGAGCCGATGCGGTATCCACAGCAAAAGATGATAAGATAGATGAATAGCCTGCCTCGACTACTCTGGGGAACAACCTGCAAAACAAACTGTGGCACAACGGGGTTGAGTTGCCAACTCGTGAATAGTAATAACATATGCAGGTAATCGCAAGTATGCACGTACAACGCGAATCTAACAAATGCAATTAATAGCAATAAAAATCATATGAATGCAATAATCATGAAAGGTACACTAGTGGTATCTACAACTACATGAAGCAATAATATGACAATTGGTATGCAATAATCATGCAATAATGATATGAAAATGTATATATGCAACAGTCATGAAAGGTATTCTAACAGGTACAACTAACACATGAAGCAATGCATATAAAAATGTGAAGTATGGAATGAAATATGTCATTTCCACGGAATCCTGACATCATGGTAGGATTAAAATCCATCAAGACAATCCAAATCCCAATTACTCAAATCAGCTCCCAAATTGACTCTCATATCATATAAGTCTCACAAATCCTTAATGTATAATATCGAATAACTCTCATATATCCAGAATGTTCAAAATCAAGTGAATCTCATATATCCTTTATATACAATATCAAGTAATCTCAAATGTCCTAAATCCAATATCAAGTGAATCTCTTATATCATTGGTATGTTTGCATGAATAAATGTGATGATGTATATGAATTTAAATGTATACATATATATTAGCGTCGCATTCCATTAATATATATATATATATATATATATATATATATATATATATAACAGCGTCCCATTCCACTGTTATATATACTTAGAAGTAAAAGTATCATGAAAACAATGTGTCAAGCATCGACACAGAAATACTCAAATCTATACGTTCCTCGAATCGCAAGTGTCCGGTATCGACACACGTGATCCACGTATCGGTCTTTGTCATATTATACGTTCCTTGAATCGTAAGTGTCCGGTATCGACACCCGTGATCCACGTATCGGTTTAAAACAAATCTCATAGTGGATGCATCCAAATATCAAGTAAAGAATATGAAATACTTGCATAATTCATGAAAAATCCATATTTCAATGCAAAAATCCTTGAATATAATATATACAACATAAAACTGAAATGCGAGCATATAAAGGAAAAGCCGCTATGTAACTGCAACAAGTTAATATATAAATCATGCGATTTCCTAATTTAACCAATTCTACATAACATCAAATAAAGGTAAATATGTATCTATAGCAAGATATATGTGTAACATAAAGGTATAGCAATGTATATGTATCTACCTATCAGTAATTATATAATATACCCTCCGGGTATAAGTGAATGTATGCAAGGTATACATGTAGCTATGTCATTATGCGTGTATGTACCTTTCGCTAATGGTACAATACACTATAGGTATACTGGTAACAAGCATGTAAGAATGTCAATGCATATGTGTAAGCATGTAGGTATACAGTATAGGGTTCCTAGGCACACTCTTGAGGTTCCACAAGGCATCAACTATGCCAAATTTAAAAATTTATGTGCCGAGATACCCTAATGAAGATCGTTAACTAGAGGATAGGCGAAAAACAACCAAGCAAACTACTTTGCTACGAAGTGAAAGGGATTACAACCTTTGTAGATCCGGTCCTCTACTTCATTAGCTTCGTGTAGATGTCCCCATCACTGCGATCGTGAACTCCGGACTCTATAGAAGCTCCACGAGAAGAACGAACGTGCTTGCTACGTTGACTTCGAGGCCGAAGATGATCTATGTCGGGGAGACACTACTCAAGCTATTCCTTCACTAGGTCATAAACTTTGTGAATAGAACACACTCTACTACATGGCAAGTGGTAGAGGATGAAGAAGTAGGAAGTGGGCTCACTTTAGAATTGATTTTCTCACTCTTTTGCTCATGGCACCATTGGAGCTAGTAAGCTTTTGGATGGAGCTTGATGATGAAGAAGAAGAAGAAAGAATTCTTCATCCAAATGAAAACTTATCCAAATGAATTATTGCACCATGGTTGAGTTAAGCCCTCATGCTTAACTCATGTAGAGAATTAACGAAGGCTTTAGGTTAAAGGTTAGGTTAAAGGATATCAAAAGAAATGACAAAAGAGTGGACTTTGTCAAAGCTTCTCCAAGCTTCTTCAAGCTTGACAACTTTGACCAAGTTTAATCCTTTTGTTAAATCTTAAGATAAAACAATAACCCTAATCTTAAACCTAATCTTGGTATGAGTCTCTTACACCCATCTTGTGTGTATCATCAAGCATGATACAAACATGTACACTTGCATATATCATATATAAACAATGTGCATATACTAGTGAGAAATAAATCATAAGTGAGCTAATACAAGTTAATGCAATGTAATATATCAAATATATAATTATGCATTAAATTATTAAATCAAATCTTGATTTAATAATCCGGCTATAACCGACTAATATCAAAAGTAACAACTTATCGAATCAACACTTGATCCGATAACCCGGCTATATCGCATACAACCGATCAATGTTACAAATCGCGAGAATAGAATACGGTATCTCATATCGTATTAATCTCGGTCCCGCACATATCACATATGTGCTCCTACTCCGTTTCGCTTGATCCAGGAAACCCCTGTGTAGGACTCTAATGACTCGTCAATACGCCAGCAGTAGGTGATGATCATATCAAACACCCACAAGCCGCAAGCGGTGTGCTAAACGTAACGGCCACCCGGGTATTGAGCGATCAGAAGATTAACAAGCAAGCCCGCTAGTTCTCCTGTGAATCCATTCAGTAACACTACCGTACAGTCCGGTCTCGTCGTCTGATATGTCGCATATCTCGCCTAGGGGTGGTAAACGTCAGACCCCAGTAGCTCGATAAGTCGTGTCGATATGAGGTCTATAACAGTTCGAGAAACTACTGGTAACACTTACCAGTATATCTCTACAACCCTGGCCAGGGATTTCTGGTTATAGCCAATCGAACATAGCACAATGTCAACTCCCTATACCGGGAGAGACGAATCCCCTCCTATCGCTCATTGCCTCCATGCGATTCGGGACTGTACCCAAAAACCACCGTTTTGCACGCCCTCTTGGACGTGGTAAGGTGGAAATCAAAGCACAGTGGGAATCACGCAAGACTCTATGACGATCTCGGGTCAACAGACTACTCTGTACCAGTGTCACCAGAGAACTGCCATCTGACGTAAGGTATAATACCATCTGGGAGTTCTC
The DNA here is from genome assembly GCA_030015575.1 of Agapanthus africanus. Lineage (NCBI taxonomy): Eukaryota > Viridiplantae > Streptophyta > Magnoliopsida > Asparagales > Amaryllidaceae > Agapanthus > Agapanthus africanus. The sequence goes on from CM057347.1 coordinate 287,936,433, forward strand.
GGCGAGTCCGTCCAGTGTACCCAGTCTCCACCGAGCACCCGTACACCATCCTTGATGTCAAACACCGATGGATATGGGATCATCCATCGCCCATCATATGGGTCAAGATGCGTATACGCTAGTCTACTCTGGTGTATCGATGCCCTGTCTCGATACACCCTCTACTAGGAACAGTTATAGGATGTACTCATCGACTACCGTGGCCCCATTAGTATGATCTCATCATAGTCCCAGTAGTCGAGTACATATCCTAAGGGCTTTATCAACATGTAACATAGAGACAATCAGAGTACACGTTAAGATAAAGAGCAACCAGATAGCGTACTATCATGTCGAGCAAGAAAGTCCTCCCTATATATGTCCAAGCATCCACTACAATGTACATCGTATGTACAGTAATGGCCTCTAGGGCATACATATAACTAACAATCTCCCACTTCCACTAGGGCCATCTGATAGCAGTGGTTGTAGTATCTAATACTCAACCATCCCATAAATGTCTCTCTCTGGGAAAAGGCCTTTGTCTGTGGATCCGCCGTGTCGTCCTCTAAACCTACTCTCCTAACCTCGATCCCCTGGAGATCAACCATCTCCATGATCAGGTGATACTGCCTTAGAATATGTCTGGATCACTGATGGGACGGGCGTTCCTTGGCATAAGCCACAACTCCATTGTCACACAATGAGAGGAACGAAGTTTATCTCATGAACTAATATACACCCAGACTGCCTCTTTGGTAGCATCTTAAGTAGCGATGTATCCAGCCTTTATCTTCTAGTATGCCGCGGTATCTAGCTTGGAACTCTTCCAACATACCGTCCCTCCACTGAGGGTAAAGACAATGCCTGCGACTGACATTCAGTCGTCCTTACCACCCTGGAACCTTTCCAGTGCTTCTCCCCAGGATCGATTGATACCATCTCATTACAACTAGTGAGTATCTTAACATCCAATTAGATCTATCTCATAGATCCATAACTTAGGATTTAGGAGGTATCACTTTGATCCTATATGGGGAATCCTTGTGATAAGCGGAGATTGACTGAGCGTAGCATAGGAAACTCCTTCCCAATCAAGAGTATGTCATCCACGTACTCTACGAGGATCACCACCATACTCCCTACTACCTTTTTGTATATACAAGGTTCATCTACCATTTTGATGAAGTCAAACTCTTTGACTACCACATCAAAACAGATGTTCCAACTCCGCGATGCTTGCTTTATCACATAAAATATCTTGCTCACGTTTTCGCTGCTCCCACTGTCTACGAAGCTCTCTGGCTGTGTACTTATAGACGCTCTCTTCTAAAATATCATTTAGAAAAGCAGTCATGACACCCAACCGCTAGATATCGTAGTCATGGTATTAAGCCGTGGTAAGTAGGATCTGGATGGACTTAAGCATAGCTCCTTAGAAAAGGTTTCATCATAATCCATACCTGGTCAATGATGCAAACCTTTAACAAGTCTAGCTTTGAAAGTCCCAACCTTTCCATGTACACCAAGTAATCTTCTCAAGATATACTTGCTCCTGATGGGGATTTAACCCTTCAGATAAAGCAACCAAAGTCCATACTTTGTTGGTGTATAAGGATTCCATCTCAGATCGATAAGCATCCAGCCATTCTTACAGAGTCACTACTCTCGATGGCCTGCTCGAAACTAGTTGGGTCATCATCTCATGATGCATTCCTCGCTCGCACTGTCATCGAGAAACCGAAGTATCTCTCAGGTGGGTGAGGAAACCTACTAGATCGGCGGAGAGGCTGAGGTTCGTTGGTTGCTATTGAATCCTTTGGTTCTACCAAATTATCAGCTGCTGTTTGTATAGCTGGAACTGTTTCCAGTTCTACCTCATGACCAATTTCTTCACAAGAAATTCCCTTTCACAAAGGTGGCATGCTGAGAAACAAAACATTTTTGTTCCTCGGTTAGGTAGAAGATATTCCCTTGCGTATGCTTGGGATATCGAACAAATTTCCACAGATCAGACTTTGCCTCGAGCTTGTCCGGATTTTGCTTTTCAGACATAGGTCGGACAACCCCAAATCTTAACAAACTTAAGATATGGGCTCTTCCCTTTCCATAGCTCATATGAAGTGGTAGGCAACTGATTTGATCGGAACCCTATTCAATAGGTATGCAACTTCATAAGTGCATAACTCCCTAAAAGGAAATAGGAAACTCAGTAGTACTCATCATAGAGCACACCATATCTAATAGGGTGTGATTGCTCCGCCCCGATACACCGAGGTGCTGTGGTGTATACGGAGGAGTAATGCTGAGAGAGAATCTCATTTTTAGAATAGTCCAGGAATCCCGTGCTCAAGTATTCTCCTCCCTGATCTTATCATAGGACATAATACTTATACCCATATTTTGGTTCTCTACTTCTAACTTATATTCTGTGAATATCTCAAAAGGTTCGGACTTGTGTTTCAACAGGAACATATGTCTGAATCTAGAGAGATTATCAGAGAATGTAATGAAGTACAAAGAACTGGTCTTGGTATGTGTAGACAGGGGACCACATACATCAACATGTATCATCCCAAGAGTTCACTAACTCTTTCTCTGCTTTCAATAAACAGAGCTATGGTCATCTTATCTCTGTGACATGACTGGCAAGTTTCACAAGATGTAAATTCAAACTAATTTAAATATGCATCTATATGTAACTTCAACTAGTCGGGTCACATTGATATGACCTAGTCTACAATACCTCAAGAAGGATTCGTTCATTTCTGAACTCTTCCTCTTGTGTGTGTTCTATATACTAAGAACTGTGGTTTGATTTAGAACGTCAATGCTTTTAGATAACGTGCCTGAACGAATCAACTCTTGATATAGGAAATGTTCAAAACATTATCCAACAATACAAAATTATATCCTTCTTTATTTATAAAGAGACTGATATGATTTTGTATATCAGGTTCGGTATCTAATAACATTTGTTCAGAATCAATGTATACTGGTAATACAGGGTGACTTTGACCAACAGACTTGGCTGCAACACTTGCACCGTTTTCTGTCTCATGAAACTTATCACCCGTTCTCAGCTCTCTACCTATCTGTAGCCCATGTAACAGATTACATATGCGGGATCCTGATCCAGCATCTCATACTGAGGACGTAAAGGATACTGAGAAACAGTTCTATGTTATGAACACACCCGAAGATGATGCATCAGCATGCACTTTCTTCGTTTGGACGGCACGGGAAATCTGGTATTCCCCTATTTCCTGCTCTGTCTTATAACAATTATAAGTTGGAGCGGGAAAAACGTTCCCCAGCTCAGTATAACAAGCGGGTTCAGTCAATATATCCGTTTTATTATCTTGATTAAGGCGTGATATGGTCTCTACCTGGAGAGAGAGAGAAGAAAACACTCAGCGTATGCTGTTGCAAGATCAGATTGGTTATTATTTTATCTAATCAGGATGGCTCCCACTGTTTTTATCAAATCTTCCTTCAAACCCTAAAAGAAAAGACTAGCCGGGATTAATTACACGTTACAAGTTCGCCAATCTTTCAGCCAGGCCAGTGTCGGTATTTTGAGGGAGGTTTCCCGTGCTTTCGCACGGACCTAATTAAAGTAAACCTCATTTTCCCAGAGGCGTAACCCCGTTGACACCTTTCTAGACACCTACTTGATCGGCTAATTGTAATGTGTAAAACTCTTCCAGGAGTAACAATTACTCGCAGTGGGTATCGGGATCCAACTATCTCATAGAAGGTATGCAATCTCATTGCAAATTTCAACACTTGAAATTCCCGATAATTTTGCCCCTAGCACCCTATGACCTTGACGAAGGTCAACAAACCATAGGCTACTAGTCAAGTTCAACCCGTCATTTCTTGATTGAATCAAACCCACCCGCACGACCCTTGACGGAGGTCAACAAGGTAGTACGACTACCCTAATCCAATCTGCATCATATGCATAAGCAGATAAATACTAGTTAGCTACCGCACACTACGCCTTGACGGAGGTCAACAAACGTAGCACGGATACTAAGTAGGACTTATCTGAAATGACGGAGGGCTACGACAGGTTTTTCTGAAAACCTATTGCGTAATGAACTTTATATCGTTGTAGAATCAAATAATTTTAAAATGGAGTGTTTTTGAGGCTTTTCTAGTTTTGCTAAAGGGGTCACTCCCGGTGAAGGGATCGTCGGCCCTTTCCTCATTGAATAAGGTGCATGATATGTCATATATACCGCTGTGCAAAGCAAAAAACTATAGAAGCAATCAAAGGACAAACTGGGGGTTGTAGCATCTGCCAGTTATTGCTAAAGGGGTCACTCCCGGTGAAGGGATCTCGGCCCTTTCCTTATCGAATAAGGTGCAGGATGTTCTACAAGGAACACCGCGATGCAAAGCAAGAACTGTAGCTACCTGTTTTTGAAAATTCGATTCCACAACATCATTTAGGTTTCTTTTCTTTCATTAATCATATCAATGAAGTCCCATCATTTAAATCACCAAAACATCACAGATAAATACGACGTAGACTTATGCCATCCGCATTCGCCTCGATGTCCGTTAGGTTAGGTAACTAACGACAGAGCGGGGCAGGGCTAGCGTGAGTGCAAAACATAAGTAACGTCTATATAATATATCATATATACTATATACAGTATCTATCACAACATATCAAAAGATCATATCACAGATATCGCAGCAGAAGAAACATATATGAAATATTGGATATACTAGGACGTCCGTGTTTTCAATACGAGCCTGTATAAAACACGGATTCCACGGTCGCGATGAATAGCCAAACCCACATCCCTAGACCCCTACGAGAGCGGCAAGTAACACTGCCAATTCTAGGGTTAGGAGACCCGGTCTCGACTCCTCGAGATGGTCTCCCATTGGACCCTAGAACCCGGTTACTTGTGCTCCCCGCCTTGGGTCTACCTAATGCGGAAAAGTAAATAATATACAAGTGGTGACATCAACCTCATCCCGGAAGTGCCCCAAAAAAAGAATATTACATACAAATGAATTTTACATGAATGAAAAAGAAAAACTTTCATCCCACATAAAACCCCCGGCTATTCAGAACGCGACGATCCAATATAACATATTATAGCAACACATAATATCTCATATCATCAACGTAAGCAAGTATACGTATCCCGATTGTCGTTGATGTATAGCAACGAAGCCGGCGATACACCACAGACTACGCTTACGGTCACAGAAAAGAAAGTGTAAAACTACAACAGTTGGAATCCGCAACCTTAGACATCGCATGCCTAATCAAATGAATTACTTAGACATCGCATGCCTAAGATTTATAAACCCCGCATTTTAGTCTCAAAATCGAAAACCGTTTTCAATATCAAGTAGGCAATTCAACAAGATTCCCGACATACTGATCGAATGCTCGTCGCAAACTTTAGTAGACGGCCGCACCCCGAATGCCGTCGACGAAGTGCACTAAGGCGGAACATCGCTGCCGCGAGCACCCGAACGGATGCTTTTGGCTACGGGGTTCTCCTACAGTCACTTGGTCGGGGCTATGGGGCGTGGCTGTCTATTAAGTTTACCGGCGAGTATCCGCGTACGCTACGTGATTGCGACACACTTTTGATCACATCAAAATTCCATGGCAACCGATCAAATGAGACTAAAGTGCTATGTTTATAACATTCAAATCAGTTATCTCATAACTTTTTGTGGATTCCAAATATTGTATCACATTCCAGATAAATAGACAATGTTAAACTTTCCGATCGAACATTCAAACACCCAAGTTTTTCCGAAACAGCTCAACACATGAAATAAGTTTAAAAACATTCACTTCATGCCACAGTACCAACGGTCCAGCCGTAGAAGGGTCAAGCCAACGTCTCATATGTGGCACGCCGTACTGCCCCAAACCCTAAGGTTCAAAGGGCAGTTCAAGACGGCCATATAATCGAGTTAAGGTTTGTTGTCTTCTAGAGGGTCCATCGCGTTACTTGCACTACTTAGAACGTTTTCAAACTACGGAAAAATCCATCACATGGAAATTTTCCGGCAGGGGAAAAAGTGGGTATTTATATCCGGTCGAACTTTTTAACATGTTCTAAAATTACCCGGAAAAAACACAACAAAGTTAAATTATCCGATCGAATCATTAAATCCCCAATACAACCCAGAAAACTCAACACTTGAGTGAAAAATAAAAATTCCCAGAAGAATCAGCGAGTACCAACGGTCATTACTGTGCAAAAACTAACAATTAATCCCGAGGTACGGCCGCGGAACCGCCGCCAATACCCTAGTTTGGCCGCGGTTCCGCTGCGCTTTGAGCGATTCAGAGTGTCGTTTTGCACACGTGTCCATAGAATTCCCTGCTGATTTTGTTAAGGATTTTTAATTTGGAAAAAATCACATTTTCAGAAAATGTCCAGAGAAGGGTTCGGATTAGGGTTTCGTGTTTCGATCGGACTTTAAACTTCGCTTACACTTCGCCTAAAGCTCTAGCTTGGCTCTGATACCACTGTAGGGTTCCTAGGCACACTCATGAGGTTCCACAAGGCATCAACCATGCCGAATTTAAAAATTTATGTGCCGAGAAACCCTAATGAAGATCGTTAACTAGAGGATAGGCGAAAAAAACCAAGCAAACTACTTTGCTACTAAGTGAAAGGGATTACAACCTTTGTAGATCCGGTCCTCCACTTCATTAGCTTCGTGTAGACGTTCCCATCGCTGCGATCGTGAACTCTGGACTCTATAGAAGCTCCACGAGAAGAACGAACGTGCTTGCTACGTTGACTTCCAGGCCGAAGATGATCTACGTCGGGGAGACACTAACTCAAGCTATTCCTTCACTAGGTCATAAACTTTGTGAAGAGAACACACTCTACTACATGTAGGGGTGGTAATTGAACGAGCCAGCTCGGGTTCGATTAAGGTTCGGCTCGGTATCAGCTCGTTCAAATTCGGTTCATTTATTAACGAGCCGGACATGAGCCAGAAAGCCTGGCTCGTTTATTAAACGAGCCGGACTCGAGCTCAGCCTGGCTCGTTCGGTATTGACTCGGGTTCGGTTGGGTTACACAGTTTGAAAAAAAACAGTAATATGTAATATATAGCAGATTCTATACAACTTTCAGAACACTTAATTGAATTAAATGACAGTATATAAAGTGTACTGAGATAAATATAAAACCCAGCACTTAGACCCATTCAATGCCCTAGATGTTAATGTTTTTTAATTTTTCCATATCTCAAAACCCTGAGTTTTAAGCATTATTGTTAATTATGTGTTTTTCTTGGAAGATACTATTAATATGAGTAAATGACCTGAAAACGAGCCGAACTCACAAACGAGCTCTAAACGAGCTCAGTTGAGCTCGGCTCATTTAGTTAATGGGCCATAAATGAACCGAACACGAGCTGGGCATGTTTAATCGAGCCGGACTCGAGCCGAGCATCTCTAGCTCGATTAACTAAACGAGCCGGACTTGGGCCGACAAAAAGAACCACGAGCCGAACTCGAGCCGAGCTTGGCTGGCTCGAGTTCGGCTCGTTTACACCCCTAACTACATGGCAAGTGGTAGAGGATGAAGAAGTAGGAAGTAGGCTCACTTTAGAATTGATTTTCTCACTCTTTTGCTCATGGCACCATTGGAGCTAGTAAGCTTTTAGATGGAGCTTGATGATGAAGAAGAAGAAGAAAGAATTATTCATCCAAATGAAAACTTATCCAAATGAATTATTGCACCATGGTTGAGTTAAGCCCTCATGCTTAACTCATGTAGAGAATTAACCAAGGCTTTAGGTTAAAGGTTAGGTTAAAGAATATCAAAAGAAATGACAGAAGAGTGGACTTTGTCAAAGCTTCTCCAAGCTTCTTCAAGCTTGACAACTTTGACCAAGTTTAATCCTTTTGTTAAATCTTAAGATAAAACAATAACCCTAATCTTAAACCTAATCTTGGTATGAGTCTCTTACACCCATCTTGTGTGTATCATCAAGCATGATACAAACATGTACACTTGCATGTATCATATATAAACAATGTGCACATACTAGTGAGAAATAAATCATAAGTGAGCTAATACTAGTTAATGCAATGTAATATATCAAATATATAATTATGCATTAAATTATTAAATCAACTCTTGATTTAATAATCCGGCTATAACCGACTAATATCAAAAGTATCAACTTATCGAATCAACACTTGAACCGATAACCCGGCTATATCGCATACAACTGATCAATGTTACAAATCGCGAGAATAGAATACGGTATCTCATATCGTATTAATCTCGGTCCCGCACATATCACATATGTGCTCCTACTCCGTTTCGCTTGAGCCAGGAAACCCCTGTGTAGGACTCTAAAGACTCGTCAATACGCCGGCAATAAGTGATGATCATATCAAACACCCACAAGCCGCAAGCGGTGTGCTAAACGTAACGGCCACCCGGGTATTGAGCGATCAGAAGATCAACAAGCAAGCCCGCTAGTTCTCCTGTGAATCCATTCAGTAACACTACCGTACAGTCCGGCCTCGTCGTCTGATATGTCGCATATCTCGCCTAGGGGTGGTAAACGTCAGACCCCAGTAGCTTGATAAGTCGTGTCGATATGAGGTCTATAACAGTTTGAGAAACTACTGGTAACACTTACCAGTAAATCTCTACAACCCTGGCCAGGGATTTCTGGTTATAGCCAATCGAACACAGCACAACATCAACTCCCTATACCGGGAGAGACGAATCCCCTCCTATCGCTCATTGCCTCCATGCGATTCGGGACTGTACCCAAAAATCACCGTTTTGCATGCCCTCTTGGAAGTGGTATGGTGGAAATCAAAGCACAGTGGGAATCACATAAGACTCTATGACGATCTCGGGTCAACAGACTACTCTATACCAGTGTCACCAGAGAACTGCCATCTGACGTGAGGTATAATACCATCTGGGAGTTCTCGGCGAGTCCGTCCAGTGTACCCAGTCTCCACCGAGCACCCGTACACCATCCTTGATGTCAAACACTGATGAATATGGGATCATCCATTGCCCATCATATGGGTCAAGATGCATATACGCTAGTCTACTCTGGTGTATCGATGCCCTGTCTCGATACACCCTCGACTAGGAACCGTTATAGGATGTATTCATCGATTATCGTGGCCCCACTAGTATGATCTCATCATAGTCCCAGTAGTCGAGTACATATCCTAAGGGCTTTATCAACATGTAACATAGAGACAATCAGAGTACACGTTAAGATAAAGAGCAACCAGATAGCGTACTATCATGTCGAGCAAGAAAGTCCTCCCTATATATGTCCATGCATCCACTACAATGTACATCGTATGTACAGTAATGGCCTCTAGGGCATACATATAACTAACATACAAGTATGCTATATGTCATATGCATAAAGAAATATGAATCAATGTCTCAATGTCCCTAACCAAACAATATCATTTCTATATATGGCTTATGCGTGACATGGTAATTATTGACGGTGTGTGTGGCATACAATCAGTGCTCGTGCAGAAAGAGCCGTCAATAATAGTGCGGTGTCCTAAGGATAGTAGTCCAAGCACAACAATTAACTAAGCAGTAGGGTGAATGCGCAATTCTAAATATGAAATAGAATATGCGACAAGTCAAGTCATTTCTAGCCCAGATGCATAACGACATGCGGGCGATTCCCCTGTAGATGTTAAATCTACTCACCAACGCTCCTGGCTAAGCGAAGCCCACAACCTGTTTTACCTTTGTAGCAGTGTCCGAAGTCCCCGCATGCGAACCTACAACATTAAAACAATAAAGCAAGTATATATTAATAATAGACCCAAAACACGTACAAACTACATTTGACCGACGCAACTACACAAAACATACTCTTAAGTGTTCGTATTGTGGCTAACGTGCGTAGCGACACGACGAAAACAACCTAAGAGCAAAACCACACGAAGTGCACGATCCGTGTCGTATAACGTATCGCGCTTAAACGAAACACAAGAAACTACGTAGGTGATCCCAGATTTCGTATACTGAGAAAACTCAACAAACAAACAGAACCAAACACACCTAAACCAAAGCATAGAGCTACCCTCAAAAACCTACACCCTAAATCCTCCCCAAAACCGATGTCGCCGGAAAATGCCTTCGTGTCGCCGGCCTTGGTCCGAGCTGGGTGTCTCGTGCTTGAGGTAAAGTCCTATGGTCTCAGGTACAATAGAACTACATTGTTTGGTTTTCTAGTAAACTTTCCGTGTCACAGCAGATCACAGATGTCACATATAGGTACTAAAAATACGATATTTGCACATAAACATAACTTTAAACACTCTAAACTAAAACTAACAAGCTAAGATACACAAAAACAACATAAACAACAGATAGAGATCATTACCTACTCAAAAGAACTCAAAGATCCAAGCTTTGCATGTTCCGAGGCATCAAAGAGGCAAAAGGTGATCAAAGATGTGATTTTTGTGAGATTTGTGAAGTTTGTGATGTTTTTGGTGTAGGAAATGAGAGTGTTCAGTTATGATGTGAGAGATATGAGAGAATAAAAGAGATAGACGAAATGAGAGAGTGTGTGAGGATAAGAGAGAGGGAGGTGAGTGTAGGGTGAGATTTGAGGTGAGTGTAACCATTAGCATTAATTCACCATTAATGCTTTCACACACACCATTGCCACCTCCTCACTTCCAAAACAAATATCTCTCTCTCTCTCACACAAAAGATCTAGGGAAAGGATTAATGATTAGGGTTAAGACAAATGATTAGATAAATGGTTAAGTATTAAGGTTACTAAGATCAAGATTAGCACAAACAAACCCTCACATTTACGTGCACAAGTGCGTGCATGCCCATAAAAAATAATAATAAATTGTTAATTAAATGTTATAAAATATGAGGAACCCGAATTGGTAAACTTTTTACAGTAAACCCGCATTAACGTCTAAACTAACCCTAACCGAAATCTAAGGCGTTACAATCTCCCCCGTATAAAATTTCTTCCCCAAATTTAAAACTTTCACTAAGCATACCTTCAAAGAGAAGAGTACAAAACTCTCATATCTCGCTCACATCCTTCCAAATGATCACCTTACTATACAGCTACGCCCAAGAAAACTCTCCACAGATGGCAAGACCCTTGACCGAAGTTTCTCCACCTGCCGAGCTATTAACACAATTGGCTGCTGGTGAACGAAAAGATCGCGTTCAAGCTAAATGGTCTGGTACTGAATCATGTGAGAAAGACATGAAGGTAATTGCAAAGTATCGACACAAGGAATACGGGGTGAAAACTCAATAATCTGGGCGGAAGTGCCAAACTAAAGGCAACGGAACTAACTCGCTTTAAGGATCTCAAAAGGACCTATAATCTTGGGATAAACTTCCCAAAACTCAACACGTCATTCATCGGAAAAATCCGTAGGAATACATGATCTCCCCTTGCGAACTCAAGTCTGCGACTACCACGGTCGGCATAAGACCTCTGTCTGCACTGGGCTGTCCTCATCCTGACCTGAACCAACTGGATTATTTCCGAAGTCTCTAGACTAGCCGGGGTCCCAAAAATCCTATTTACGAAGAGTCAGAAAAACAGACTGAAGATCGACACAACTTAACAACTAAACCTAAAGGTTGCCAATTAGAGTGCCTCCCGATAACAGCTATCGAAGGAGAACCCTAACAATGGAAAGTGACGATCCCAATTGCCAACAACAATTAGTACGTACGCACAAGCATATCCTCCAGAGTCGGTATAGCCCGCTCTCACAAAACTATCATCCTACGGATGTAAAGACGGAGCTAAAGCTCAACCAGTACCCAAGGCTTCCTGAAGCTCCTGCCCAAGACGGCAAGCGAACAGGATGCCTTTATTGGATGCGACCCATGAAGGAACTCCGTGCAATGCACAAACTTAACAAAGAACCACTAAGCAAACTGAGCATAAGCGGACAACGACCATCCGAATAGAGTCACACCCTGACTAAACCTGGGTAGACACCATAAGAAAATTCATAAAGATCTGCTCCCATTCCCACTCCGGAACGGTTAAAGGTTGCAACTCTCCAGCTGGTCTCAGATGCTCAACCAAAACTCACAACAAGACAGATACCTTGAAACGAAATCCGAAACTTCACTCTTCAACCCTTGCCCACCCGTAACTATCTCACAAGTCACGTCACATATTGGTGGACTTGAATGAACACAGTAAGCTGACTAATGTTCCTGCTCTAGGATTTCGTGTCTCTACCTATTAGTAATAGGTACACAAACGCGTCCCTAAACGTAGCACACCTTTGTCATAAATAAGGGACTCCGAATCATTACCCAGCCGAGTACGCTCAAGGATCTCTGACGAACGAACATCGGCGGGCAGTGCCTCGTGAAAGCGATTAAGGAAAAATGGTCGGGCGCAGACATGAGCAAGCTGTCCCCTCAGTAGAGACGAACTTAAGCTGTACTCAACGATCGCATAAGAACTGTAAATCTGCAGAAGACTATCTCAACAATCAAAACCCGCTGCAGGAAGATGTACATTAATCTCTGGTGATCCGTGAAAACCTGGCACGACTCTCCGAACAAGTAGTGTCTCCAAATCTTCAATGCACGACCACCGCTGCCATCTCCAGATCATGAGTGGGATATCCTGCTCGTACTTCCTCCAAATGTAGGGAAGCAAAAGCGATAACTCTATAGTGTCACCTCTGAACACAATCGAGCCCCACTCGCGAAACATCACAGTTAAACAACAAAGTCACCCGATTCAAAAGCAAAGAAAGAACTGGTGCAGTTGTCAACCGAGTCTTCAACTGCCGAAAACTCCACACTCATGCCTCAGTCCAAACAAAAGAATCTCCTTTCCGGTCAGTCCAGTCAACAGTGCAGCGATACATTAGTAATACTGCACGAAACGGCGGTAAAAACCTGCTAAGCCCAAAAATCTGCGGACCTCCGTCCCGCACACAAGTCTGGGCCTAAGCTGTATGGCCTCGATCTTCCTCGGAACCATACAAAAACCGTCTCCCGTAACTACAAGACCTAGGAGTCAACACAAACAAGCCTGAAGGAACACTCCGAGAATCTAGCAAACCGCTGGGGCTCTCCCAATGTCTGCAAAACAAATCCTCAAGTGCTACTCCTGTCCTTCACGACACATTAGAATAGATCAAAATGTCATCGATGACACAACAATAACTGGTCGAGGAACGGCCTGAAGAAATCTGGTTCATCATATCTACGAATGCTTCTAGGGCATTGGTGAGTCTAATGACACCACCAAAACACATAAAGCCCGTAGCATGCACAAAAGCAGTCTTCGGAATGACATCACTCCAAACCCGCAACAATGATGACCTGATCCCAAACAAACTTAGAAAATGTCTCGCACCTGTGAGCTGATCGAAGAAATCGTCAATGCGAGGTAAAGGATACCTATCCGCACCATAAGCCGGTTCAATCGACGATCCATCAATACACAACCTCAACTGCCGTCCTTCTCCTTGAAGAACAGAATAGGAGTTCCCAAAAGCGAAACACTCAGACACACAAGCCCCCAACAAACAACTCTGCAGCTGATCCTTAAGCTCCCTAAGCTCCGCCGGCTCATCTGGAACAACATCGGAAAACTCTCACACGATAGAAAAGCCGGTCCAACAGACCCACTGTGGCTCCGGTATCATGAATGAAAGCTAAGAATTTTCGATATCCTCTCCTTTAAAGATGACTAGCGAAAAAGGCTGAATTCAAGCTGTGAGAGGCGGCACCACTGTCCTCCCGCACAACAAGAACTGACTTGCCGGGAAAACAAACTGACTGTTTTCTCGCGGTAGTCCACAGACACCTAGCACGTAGCTAACCATTCCATGCCCAGGAGAACGTCAAATCCAACATCTCTAGAAGGATCAAAGTGACAGACGAATCTCTATCTCGTATCCGATTGGCACACGACTGAAATACGTGTCGTGCAACAAAAGAATCGCTGAGAGAAGTTAACACAACAAACGGCTAATCTAGCTAACACGACTCTTATCCCAACCACGGCACAATGTGTGTAAGACAAACAAGTGCATCAAAAGAACAAACGAATTAAGAATACCTGAAAACTCAGCATTGGACGCCCGCGCGTCTCGATGAGTAGAAGCAAACTCTTGTGTCTGCCCCCTACCCGCAACTGGATGAACTCCTCCTCTGCCAACCTGTCCACTCTGAGCGAACCTTCCGCGTCCATGACCTCTCTGAATACGACCCTGACGCGGTGTTAGGGAACAACACCTGATGTGGTGATGAAGGTTCCCGCACCGATAGCATCTAGAATAAAACTACTGACCCTCCTGGGGATGAGCGCTGGACGACTGTCCTCGTCCAAAGCCTCTGCTACTCCCGCGACGGTCACGAAATCTGTCTCGACGACTAAGCCTCCGTTTCTGGGCTGGTACACCTGTAGGAGCCCTCCTCTGTTCCGGAACTCCCAAAGTCTAGGAAAGACGCTCCTCATCAAAACGGGCTGCGTCCACTGGTGCTATGTGAGTAACACGATGCCGAGTGCTGACTGCAAGGAACAACTGGGTAACAGGGGTGACAACCTCCTGTCGCTGTGCTCGAATGGCCTCAACCAATGAACTCATCGTCTGGCGCATGTCCTGCATCTCTGCCATAAGCCTAGCGATACTATCTGTCGAAGGCGGATCCATCTGCTCCAGTGCAACGAGCGTGCCATCCTGATCAGCCTTCATCACACCCGAGTCAACTCTGACCTCGGCTCTCGCTGCATCACTCTGAGTCCTCATAGTCATCGGAGGCAAAGGATAAAATGGAAATATGATTCGATAAGAACACGGAAATCGAATTACAAGGATATGTATCATCAAGGAAGAAATTTCAAGCAATTTGTACTTAGGTCACTTTAGATGGAGTACCGCATCGTGAGTATGCTGCGGACATACATACACTACGTTACTCTGCTTAAGCTACCTACTCTATCATACCAAGGTCATCCTACACTCCGAAAGGTAAAACCTAGCGCTCTGATACCAACTTTTTCACGACCCGAAATTGGTACGTGATGGCCCTTAAACTACGCAACGTCTACAGGCGTAACGCAATTTAAGTAAGCCGAAAACCCAGCAATCTAAACGATCAAAAGTAGTAAGAATTGATAATAGAAGTTTTGAAACATTTGAAATCTTAACCCAAATTCTTTAAAAGTCCAATTTATTTTCTTTAAAAATTTGGCAGCACCTCCTTTGTAAAAACTAACCCTAAAAATGGGTACAACATAAATATAAGTAAAGCATCTCCAAACGGGAGCAAAACACGCACAAAGGCGGAAAACAACCATCACAACAGATATACGACGCCGTAGCGAAGAAATAAAAGACGATAAAAAAGAAACTGTATAAATGACAACCAAGTCAAAAAATAATATACAATATCGTCCTCACACCAAGTCTCTAATTCAAACAAGAAAGTAGTAGATGAAGAGTACAAGAATACAATGAATATACAATACAACAACGAATAACCACAAAACCCACCTAAAGCAAAACTGCATACTGTGAGCCGATGTGGTATCCGCAGCAAAAGATGATAAGATAGATGAATAGCCTGCCTCGACAACTCTGGGGAACAACCTGCAAAACAAACTGTGGCACAACGGGTGTGAGTTGCCAACTCGTGAATAGTAACAACATATGCAGGTAATTGCAAGTATGCACGTACAGCGCGAATCTAACAAATGCAATTAATAGCAATAAAAATCATATGAATACAATAATCATGAAAGGTACACTAGCGGTTACTACAACTACATGAAGCAATAATATGACAATCGGTATGCAATAATCATGCAATAATGATATGAAAATGTATATATGCAACAGTCATGAAAGGTACTCTAACAGGTACAACTAACACATGAAGCAATGCATATAAAAATGTGAAGTATGGAATGAAATATGTCATTTCCACGGAATCCTGACATCGTGGTAGGATCAAAATCCATCAAGACAATCCAAATCCCAATTCCTCAAATCAGCCCCCAAATTGGCTCTCATATCATATAAGTCTCACAAATCCTTAATGTACAATATCGAATAAATCTCATATATCCTGAATGTTCAAAATCAAGTGAATCTCATATATCTTTTATAAACAATATCAAGTAATCTCAAATATCATAAATCCAATATCAAGTGAATCTCTTATATCCTAGGTATGTTTGCATGAATAAATGTGATGAAGTATATGAATTTATATGTATGCATATATATTAGCGTCCCATTCCATTAATATATATATATATATATATATATATATATATATATATATATATATATATATATATATATAACAGCGTCCCATTCCACTGTTATATATACTTAGAAGTAAAAATATCATGAAAATAATGTGTCAAGTATCGACACAGAAATACTCAAATCTATACGTTCCTCAAATCGCAAGTGTCCGGTATCGACACCCGTGATCCACGTATCAGTCTTTCTCATATTATACGTTGCTTGAATCGTAAGTGTCCGGTATCGACACTCGTGATCCACGTATCGGTTTAAAACAAATCTCAGGGTGGATGCATCCAAATATCAAGTAAAGAATATGAAATACTTGCATAATTCATGAAAAATCCATATTTCAATGCCAAAATCCATGAATATAATATATACAACATAAAACTGAAATGCGAGCATATAAAGGAAAAGCCGCTTTGTAACTGCAACAAGTTAATAAATAAATCATGCGATTTCCTAATTTAACCAATTCTACATAATATCAAATAAAGGTAAATATGTAGCTATAGCCAGATATATATGTAACATAAAGGTATAGCAAAGTATATGTATCTACCTATCAGTAATGATGTAATATACCTTCCGGATATAAGTGAAGTATGTATGCAAGGTATACATGTAGCTATGTCATTATGTGTGTATGTACCAATCTCTAATGGTACAATACACTATAGGTATACTAGTAACTAGCATGTAAGCATGTCAAGGCATATGTGCAAGTATGTAGGTATACAGGTATGCTATATGTCATATGCATAAAGAAATATGAATCAATGTCTCAATGTCCCTAAGCAAACAATATCATTTCTTTTTGTGGGTTATGCGTGACATGGCAATTATTTACGGTGTGTGTGGCATACAATCAGTGCTCGTGCAACAAAAGACGTCAATAATAGTGCGGTGTCCTAAGGATAGTAGTTCAAGAACAATAATTAACTAAGCAGTAGGGTGAATGCGCAATTCTAAATATGAAATAGAATATGCGACAAGTCAAGTCATTTCTAACCCAGACGCATAACGCCATGCGGGCGATTCCCCTGTAGATGTTAAATCTACTCACCAACGCTCCTGACTAAGTGAAGCCCACAACCTGTTTTCCTTTTGTAGCAGTGTCCGAAGTCCCCTCCTGCGAACCTACAACATTAAAACAATAAAGCAAGTATATACTAATAATAGACCCAAAACACATACAAACTACATTTGACCGACGCAACTACACAAAACATACTCTTAAGTGTTCGTATTGTGGCTAACGTGCGTAGCGACACGACGAAAACAACCTAAGAGCAAAACCACACGAAGTGCACGATCCGTGTGGTATAACGTATCGCGCTTAAACAAAACACAAGAAACTATGTAGGTGATCCCAGATTTCGTATACAGAGAAAACTCAACAAACAAACAGAACCAAACACACCTAAACCAAAGCATAGAGCTACCCTAAAAATCCCACACCCTAACTCCTCCCCAAAACCGATGTCGTCGGAAAACGCCTTCGTGTCGCCGGCCGTGGTCCGAGCTGGGTGTCTCGTGCTTGAGGTAAAGTCCTATGGTCTCAGGTACAACACAACTACATTGTTTGGTTTTCGGGTAAACTTTCCGGGTCATAGCATATCACAGATGTCACATATAAGCACTAAAAGTACGATATTTGCACATAAACATAACTTTAAACACTCTAAACTAAAACTAATAAGCTAAGCTACACAAAAACAACATAAACAACAGATAGAGATCATTACCTACTCAAAAGAACTCAAAGATCCAAGCTTTGCATGCTCCAAGGCATCCAAGAGGCAAAAGGTGATCAAAGATGTGATTTTTGTAAGATTTGTGAAGTTTGTGATGGTTTTGGTGTAGGAAATGAGAGTGTTCAGTTATGAGGTGAGAGATATGAGAG
Organism: Agapanthus africanus; assembly: GCA_030015575.1. Taxonomy (NCBI): domain Eukaryota; kingdom Viridiplantae; phylum Streptophyta; class Magnoliopsida; order Asparagales; family Amaryllidaceae; genus Agapanthus; species Agapanthus africanus. Next base: position 287,954,633 of record CM057347.1, read on the forward strand.
AATAAAAGAGATAGAAGAAATGAGAGAGTGTGTGAGGATAAGAGAGAGGGAGGTGAGTGTAGGGTGAGGTTTGAGGTGAGTGTAACCATTAGCATTAATTCACCATTAATGCTTTCACACACACCATTGCCACCTCCTCACTTCCAAAACAAATATCTCTCTCTCTCTCTCACACACAAAAGATCTAGGGAAAGGATTAAAGATTAGGGTTAAGGTAAAGGATTAGATAAATGGTTAAGTGTCAAGGTTGCTAAGATCAAGATTAGCACAGACAAACCCTCACATTTACGTGCACATGTCCGTGCATGCCCATAACAAATAATAATAAATTGTTAATTAAATGTTATAAAATGTGAGGAACCCGAATTGGTAAATTTTTTACAGTAAACCCGCATTAACGTCTAAACTAACCCTAACCGAAATCTAAGGCGTTACAAGAGTGGGGGCTGGACTAGCGCGGGTGAAAAACATATACAACATCTACTAGTATATATATACATATATATAACAATTGTCCCAGGCATGATATGAGCAACATCACAGAATCTCAGCCAAGCAATACAGAGTAGTGGATAATCCTGGAGTCTCGGGTTTCTTTTGAGCCGCAAATGAGACCCTACGTTCCCTGTCGTGTGGATAGCCTGTGCAATGAAAACCTGGACCCCTACGAGTGCGGCAAGTTACCCGCCAATCCTAGAAATGAGGCAACCCCAATCAACAAAGTGAATGGGCTACCCAGCACTTCACGGAATCCGGTAACTTGAGCATCCCTCCGTGGGTCAAACTATACCCCCTACGAGTGCGGGGTGAATAGCCCGCCAATTCTAGAGTAAGGCCCCCTCCGTTTTAATGCTATGAGATGCGGGCACGTTGCCCTCTAGAACTCGGCTATTCATGCACTCTACCGCGGAGTAATCCTAGTACAGAAAAAAATATGTACAACGGTGACATCGACCTCAACCCGGTCGTGCCCCAAACAAATAATATACAAACTGGCAGAGACGGGAATCCACATGTCGGACGCTCGCCCCGCAATATCAAATGTACAAATTGAATCTAAACTGTGCTACCATTGCACCACTAGCTATCCACCACGACAATCCAACCACAACCACAGCACAACACAGAACATCAACGTGAATGTCATGTTCGCAAACCTGTCTAAAAGACTTATAGCAATTAGACGAGTTGTACTGCTCTAATGACATTCACGGTCGCAGATAGTAATGTATGTACTGAAAACTTTTAAACAATGTTAAAAAATAGCGACTTCTAAATACCCCGAATTTCCCCCAAACCAAAGATAAAAAAATATGCAATCTGGGCAAAAAAAAATACCTAAAAACCAATATTCTAGAGACCAGAAAACCCAAAAAAATTCAAGACCAAAATTTCAAAACAGACCGGCCAGGCCAGGATTTTCCATGATCTCGCCGGCCAAGTTTTTGATTTTTGGGCTCGTGTTTTGAGGGTGTTCTAGATACTACATAAACAGCCTTCTGCAATTGTTTAAAATTTGTTTTGAAGACTAGAAAAAAACGACAGAAACTGGAATAATACGAGTATTGTTTCGGAGTTGTTTCGGTTTCGATACTTTAACATTGTCTAAAACAGCTAGATAAGGGTTTATGGGTTGGCTCTGATATCATGTTGGGTTATTGCAGCGCCCTGGCCATCAAACCGTGGCCGATAGCGGAACAAAAAATTTACAAACTGCCGCTAGAACAACCCACGAATACGGATCTACCATTAACCCTAAACCTAGCAAGCTATATAAAGAGTTGAGATGGTTATACCGAATGATCCATGTCCTTCGGTCTCTAACCTCCTTCCTAAACTCCTAGTGGCCACCATGATCAAGTTTGATCTCCGGTCTCCCTCCATCGAAGATGATCCACCTGAGAGTTTATGAATCAAGCTCCTACCTCATAACCGAGGTAACTAGTTTGCTAAACTAGATAGCTTAGAAGATGTAGAGTTTAATGATGGATTGATTTGTCTCTAAACACCCTAGATTTCTCAACACATGAGACATTAAGGATGGAGGTAGAAGTAGCTTGAGAGATGAGAGTGTAAGCATGAAGCAAAGCAATTCAAGAAAATGGCTAAGTGTTGTGAGCAATAATAGAAGCACCTAGTGAAGAAAATATCTCACAACCCGAACAAATATCAAGCATGCCACAATAGAGTTTCATGAGTCATACAATGAGTCACCCCATGAGTCACCAAGTGTGTCATGCTTCATAAATGCTAATGCACACTCATCCCTCCACCTCATTAACTATTTAACTAAATGGTTAATAAACAAAATGAGGTGGCAACTTCTAGAAACAACTTGTAATAAATTACAAGAATACTCCTCATCCGTAAATATATACCCGCATCCGTATTCCGAAAAATATGAATACAAAGAGATGAAAATAATCCAACAATATAATACTAGTATCCGGCTTAAACCAAAGTCACTCGTAAAATCCGTCCGAATCATGATACGTGCACAAGTGCACGTATATGATCGAACCCTGCCGTAAAACCATACGGACTCTACATCGTTTCTCCCGAAGTAGGGAAACCTTCTGTGTGGGACTCTAAAGACTCGTCAATACGCCGGCAGCGGGTTTAACCACAAGCACATCAGCGACATTTGCTGTACATAACAACTACCTAGGTAATTAGCGAAAGGAAGGCCGACGAGCAAACTCATCTTGACCCTTACTGAGCCTGTCCGTGACAATCTCCGTACAGTATGGTCTCTTCTTCTAAGAGTATCGTACATCGAGTTTAGGGGGGTGGATAAAGTTAGACCCCTAATAACGTGACATTTAGTGTCGGTTTGAAGCCCATCACAACCTAAGAAACTACTGATCCAAATCAATAATTCTCGACTATCTTGATTAAGGATTTCTTGAGACGGCCACCCATGCACTACGCGACATCAACCCCTAAATACCGGGAGAGACGAATCCCCGACGATATGCTCACTTCCTCCATGTGGCTCGGGACTGTACCTAACTAAAACCTGTAGGGTTCCTAGGCACCCTAATGAGGTCTCTCAAGGCATCAACCATGCCAATTTCAAAATTTACGGTGCCGAGAAACCCTAAACTACGGATCGTTGGCTAGATGTCTAGGCGAAAAGTAAACAAGTTAACACTTAACTAAGAGATACGGAAATACAACCTTTGTAGATCCGGTTCTCCACCTCCATAGCTCCGCAATGAAGTCTCCTCGCTGTACATAACAAGTCCCGGGCTCTAGCGTCGGCTTCATCGGAGAATGGACGGGCTAGGTCATCGATGTCCATGCCGAAGATGATCTACGTCGAGGCATCGCTAAATCAAGCTCCGACTTCACCAAGTCAAAAAACTTGTGAAGAAAACACACTCTACTACTTGGCAAGAGGTAGAGGATGAAGAAATAGGAAGTGGGTTGACTTTAGATTTGGATTTCACACTCTTTTTCATCACTTGCCATTAATGGAGGCAAGCTTTCTTCACTTGAAGAAATGAAGAAGAAGAAGGTAAATGTTATGATAAGTAATTAGAAAATATAAAATAAAAGAATACTTATCATAATCTTTAACCATGGTAATGTGTAGAGAATCAATCATGGTTAAAGGAATGGTTAGGGTCAAGCTAGAGACAAAATGGTCACTTAGTCAAAGTGTTCATGAAGCTTCATGAAAACAACAAAGAAAGCCACCATTTAATCTTTATGCAAATCATTTTCCAAAAAGAATAAATAGATAAATAAATGAATAAGGAAATAGTAAACCCTAACCATTTCATTAACCAAGGTTTAATTCTTTACACTTAACCAAAAGGCAAGTATCATCAAACATGATACAAGCAAGTGCACAAAATCATATCGCATATGCAATGCGCACATCCGAGTGAGAAAATCCATTTAAAGTGAACCGATACTAGTTAATGCAAAGTAATATATCAAATATATAAATATGCATTAAATAATTAAATCAACACTTGATTCAATGATCCGGTCATGTCGCACACAACCGACTAGTATACAATGTATCGGCTTATCGAATCAATCCTTGATTCGATAACTAGGTTATATCGCATACAACCATTCGACACATTCATCGCGAGAATGGAATACGGTATCACATACACGTATTATTCTCGGTCCCGCACATATCTCATATGCGCTCCTATTTCCTTTCGCTTGAGCCAGGAAACCTCTGTGTAGGACTCTAAAGACTCGTCAATACGCCGGCAGCAGGTGATGATCATATCAAGCACCCACAAGCCGCAAGCGGTCTGCTAAACGTAACGGCCACCCGGGTATTGAGCGATCAGAAGATCGACTAGCAAGCCCGCTCATACTCCTGTGAATCCAACCAGTAACACTACCGTACAGTGCGGTCTGATCGTTTGATATGTCGCATATCTCGCCTAGGGGTGGTAAACGTCAGACCCCAATAGCTCGATAAGTCGTGTCGATATGAGGTCTATAACAATTCGAGAAACTACTGGTAACACTTACCAGTAAATCTCAGCAACCCTGGCCAGGGATTTCCTGTAATAGCCAATCGAACACAGCGCAACATCAACTCCCTATACCGGGAGAGACGAATCCCCTCCTATCGCTCATTGCCTCCATGTGATTCGGGACTGTACCCAAAAACCACCGTTTTGCACGCCCTCTTGGACGTGGTATGATGGAAATCAAAGCACAGTGGGAACCACACAAGACTCTATGACGATCTCGGGTCAACAGACTACTCTGTACTAGTGTCACCAGAGAACTGCCATCTGACGTGAGGTATAATACCATCTGGGAGTTCTCGGCGAGTCCGTCCAGTGTACCCTGTCTCTACTGAGCACCCGTATATCATCTCTGATGTCAAACACCAATGGATATGGGATCATCTATCGCCCATCTGTATGGGTCGAGAAGGTATACGCTAGTCTACTCTGGTATATCGATGCCCCGTCTCGATACACCCTCGACTAGGGACTTTGAAGGATGTACTTATGGACTACCATGTCCCCACTAGTATGATCCGCATCATAGTCCAGGTAGTCAAGCACACATCCTAAGGGCTTTACCAACATGTAACAGAGAGACAATCAGTATACACATTAAGGTAAAGTTCAACCAGATAGCATACTATCATGTCGAGCAAGAAAGTCCTCCCTATATATGTCCCAGCATCCACTACAATATACATCCTATGTACAGTAATGGCCTCTAAGGCATACATATAACTAACAATCTCCCACTTGCACTAGGGCCATCTGTAGCAGTGGTTGTAGTATCTCATACTCAACCATCCCATAAAAATCTCTCTCTGGGAACAGGCCTTTGTGAGTGGATCCGCTGTGTTGTCCTCTGAATCTACTCTCCTAACCTCGATCACCCTGGAGATCAACTATCTCCATGATCAGGCGATGCTGCCTTAGAATAAGTCTGGATCACTGATGGGACCGGTGTTCCTCGGCATGAGCCACAACTCCATTGTCTCACAATGGTAGGAACGTAGTTCATCTCATGAACTAATATACACCCAAACATCCTCTTTGGTAGCATCTTAAGTAGCGATGTATCCTGCCTTTATCGTCTAGTATGTCACGGTATCTAGCTTGGAACTCTTCCAACATACCGTCCCTTTACTGAGGGTAAAGACAATGCCTGCGACTGACATTCAGTCGTCTTTATCACCCTGGAACCCTTCCAGTGATTCTCCCCAGGATCAACTGATACCATCTCACTACAGCTAGTGAGTATCCTAACATCCATTTAGATCTATCTCATAGATCCAAAACTCAGGATTTAGCAGGTATCATCATGATCCTATGTGGAGAATCATTGTGATATGCGGAGATTGATCGAGCGTAGCATAGGAAACTCCTTCCCTATTAGGAGTATGTCATCCACGTACTCTACGAGGATCATCACCATACTCCCTACTACCTTTTTGTATATACAAGGTTCATCTACCATTTTGATGATGTCAAACTGTTTGACTAATCCATCAAAACAGATGTTCCAACTCCGCGATGCCTGCTTTATCCTATAAAGCATCTTGCACACGTTTCCGCTGCTCCCACTGTCTACGAAGCCCTCTGGCTGTGTACTTATAGACGCTCTCTTCCAAAATATCATTTAGAAAAGCAGTCATGACACCCAACCACCAGATATCGTAGTCATGGTATGTAGCCGTGGTAAGTAGGATCTGGATGGACTTAAGCATAGATACTTGAAAATGTTTCATCATTATCCACGCCTGGTTGATGACGAAAACCTTTAACAAGTCTAGCTTTGAAAGTCTCAACTTTTCCATGTACACCAAGTAATCTTCTCAAGATATACTTGCTCCTGATGGGGATTTAACCCTTCAGATATAGCAACCAAAGTCCATACTTTGTTGGTGTATAAGGATTCCATCTCAGATCACTAAGCATCCAGCCATTCTTACAGAGTCTTACTCCTGATGGCCAGCTCGAAACTAGTTGGGTCATCATCTCATTGTTGGGGTAAAAATTTACACCCCGGTTGACCAAGTCAAAATCCAAGTCAACCCCAAGCCAAGTGGGCCCAAGCCCAGACCCAGTGGGCCCATGCCCGGGTCGAGCCCGAACATGAAGCGGCCGGCCTCCCCCCGTGCCAAGATAAAAATTTTGTAATAAATAATTTTGTTGCATTTTCTTTTATTTTATTTTATGGATAAATGTAAGAAAATGGGCATGAAGCCAAATTTTTGTAAAGCCCATGGCTTATGTGCAAAAAGAAATGGCACATGAGCCATGGGATAGGCAAAATGCCATTTTGTGAAGCCCAAGGGGCTATGTGTAAAATGTATGGCCTATAAAGGCAAGATAATGAAAATATCTAAACAACTTTTTTTTCTCTCTCCAGAAATTTCTAGATCTGAGATCTCTTTCTCCTTCTTCAAGGTTCCAAAACCTTCTTCTTTCTCTTGAATTAAATCAAGAGTTTTACTCTTCCTTTTTCAAAAACTAAATAGTTTTCCACCACAAAACCCACAAAGGGGAACTTGGATCTGCCATCAGATCTTAAAAAGGAGAGATTTTGAGATTTTACATCTCTTGATCTTCAAGATCCAGCAAGCAACAGGAGGAAGAAGAAGAACCCTTCCATTAACCCAACAAAAAAAAAAAAAAAAAAAACACACTCAGGAGTCTAACTCCTCTTTGATTTCTCTTCAGAGAAATCTTTTTAGGCTAAAAGCCTGTTGTGTGCGTAAGTCGCCCGCGTGCCGACACGTGGCGCGCGCGCTTGCGCAACTGCGCGAGTGCGCAAGTCGCCCGCGTGCCGACACGTGGCGCGCGCGCTTGCGCAACTGTGCGAGTGCGCAAGTCGCCCGCGTGCCGACACGTGGCGCGCGCGCTAGCGCAACTGTGCGAGTGCGCAAGTCGCCCGCGTGCCGACACGTGGCGCGCGCGCTAGCGCAACTGCGCGAGTGCGCAAGTCGCCCGCGTGCCGACACGTGGCGCGCGCGCTTGCGCACCTGCGCATCCCTTGGATGTCTTTTCCTCCTCTTTTGTGTACATATATACACATATACATATGTATACAAATTTATACATACACGTACTCCACGACACTGTCCCTGTTAGAAAAAAATTTCTAACGGGGCGCTGCCCCGCACCCCGCAAGGGGGCTGCTAGCCCCCTTGACCCCCAGCCCGCTATCCGGGTAGCGGGACCCCCGTAAAAACTCTGCGTGGCTCCCGACATTTCCAAACCCCCCCCTTTCAGAATTGAACACACGTACACTGCACATTGAGTTCGCATGACCAGTTTAACCCGTTAATCGGAGGTTCCCTCGCCCCAAAGGCGAGGGGTAATTAACGGCAGCTTAGTCCGCGGCTGCCGGAGATTCGGATCCCCACAATCATTAAACCCCGGCCTACCCTAGGCAGGGGGAATCTGTAGTACGCCTGACAAGCGCGCGCGTATTCCCATCTCAATGGGGTGACGAAAAACACCCTACAGGTTCTGGCACGCCCGGTGGGACCAATCTCTCCTCCCATATTTCGGGTTAAATGTTCATACGAACTCAATCAATATACATATCGATTGCCTATACTGAAATGATGTTTTTTTTCCGTGCAGCAATCAACCTTCAACGACAATGTCTCTCCTGATGAATTCAGCTTCCAACGTGACCCCGATTCCATACGTGGTCAAGATCAACGCTCGTGTGGTTCTCCCTGCAAGCCTCAGTCGACAGTGGGAGGAACCACCCCGCCAGTTTGGCTCTGTCATCATCTACCCTGCCGGAAGCGCTCACCTGGCGGAGATCCCGGCGGAACAGGTGGCCAAGCCAGTCTCAAGGGGCAAGAGGCCGAATGTCGTGATCGCCAAGGCACCACAACCGAAACTTAAGACGGTGTCTGAACGATTCTCTAGTGCTCCAGCGAACTTCGGTACAAAGGGCAACATCAAATGTTGCGGACGAGCTCAGGCGATGACTCCAACAAATGCACAATCGAGCGTATCTCCAAGACCCTCCATCGACCGGTATGCGGCGTCTTCCCAAAGAGCCGAAGTCCGCCAGGCGCTTAGAACAGAAAAGTTAAGACAGAAGCGGCTCAGGTATCGAGCCAACAAAAGGGCCAAGACCTCGGCCAAATGGAATCGTGTGAAGTTCCAAGAGCAGGGTTGCCCCGTGACGACGGCTGAGTCAGACGTAAGAATCAGCAATTCCTTCGAGCCTCTGAAGTGGGTTCAGAAAAACGCCATGACCGCCAGAATCAAGAAGACAGCGGTCCGAACAGTGCCACAAAGAGACGTGTCCCGGCCCCAACAGAAAAAGTATGACACTGTCTCATCAAGAGTCTATGAAGCACTCTGTGCCGCACGAAAGCAGCGGGGAAAACCCAGAAAAGAAGCGCCAGCACCATTCAAGAAACTGGTTAAGCCAGACGCCTTCAATCGACTACCAGCTACCGAAACAAGGGGGTCAAGACAGCGATCCACGAAATCAACTGCCAATGATAGAAAGACGGCCGGATATATCATCCATACGGTCTATATGGCGGGAGGACGCCCCAGCGACAACCTTCGCAGCAAAAGCAAGGATGGGGCCACCACATCCCAAGCTCAATCTAGCCCGAATGTGGTTGCCGCTGCCCAAGAACAGCCGCCCCTGCTGGATGAAGAAAACCCTCTCGATGAGGATGATAGGCAGAAAGACCCCTCGGTCCATGCAGAGTCAAGCTCGGACAGCGAGGAAGAGCCGACTTTCCGCCCTAGGACTGCGGAGCAAGAGCTGCTTCAAGAACTTCGAAAACAGCTCAGGAGCAAAGATAAAGAGATGGCCAAGCTCTATTCGAAAATTGATGATTTAACGAACGTGGTGATGCAGCTTACGGCTCAAATTGCTCGAGCGCCTCCCAATCAAGCACAAGCCGCTACTAATCAGCCGGGTGATGACAATCCGAGGCAGCCAATGCCTGTTCCTTTGGGACCAAGACTGGTCGAGCCAAATGAAAGCCGGCTACATTCCGCTTCTGGGGACGCCTTGGCCCCAGATAGCACCATCCCGCTAACACAGGATCGGATAATGGATTTGGTCACCAGCAAGGTTAAAACATTGGTGGCCGAAGCTGAAGCTCAGAAAGAAATCGGCAGTAGTGGGCGGCCATATCCCGCGCAGTACGATCTGATTGAGTTCCCAAGCGGCTACGTCATTCCTAAGTTCGGAAGATTTGATGGAACGGGGAATGCAAATCAGCACGTCGCCCACTTCAAAGCATCGTGCGGAAATACAGGGGGCAATGATGCGCTCCTTCTTCGTCAGTTTGTCAACAGCCTGACCGGTGTTGCTTTCGACTGGTACGCGAGCATACCAGATGGGTCCGTCATTACCTTTGCCCAAATGGAGTCTCTGTTCCGGCAAAGGTTCATGAGCGTCAGTGATAAAATCTCCATTGCCGACCTTGTGAGGACCAAGCCGGGGAAGAATGAAAGTAACACTGACTTTATCGCCCGATGGCGTAATCTCACGGTCAAGTGCGAACCGCCGCTGGAGCAGGACCAGTCCGTTAGCCTTCTCATTGGGAACCTCAGCAATTGGATGGTCCCCTTCTTGTGTACAGCGGGCCTCAAGACGTTTCAGGAGCTAACCAAGAAAGTCCAAATGCTGGAACGCTCGAAGCAAGAGTCCCCGCCAGACTCTCAGAGAGACAAAACCTGGAAAAGCAAGCGGGACGACAACCGTAGAAGCGGGAGTTCCAGCAGTACCAATGTCTTCAATGCCTCCGACAATGAAGAAAAGCGAAGGGCAGGCGAATCCAAAACCAACCGGTCTCGAAAGCCATTGCTGGGAGGAGATGGGCCTTCCCTAGAGGAGAAAAAGAACAAGGTTTACTCTTTCAGAAGGGACAAGGTCCGCAAGATATTTAAAGATGCCTTGAACAATGGCCTACAACTGCCGGAGTCGAAAAGACCCCAAGAAGCAAAAATGACCGACAATCCCCTGTATTGCCCGTACCACCGAGTAGTGAGCCATGCGATCGAGGATTGCTATATCTTCAAGGACTGGGTCGAGAAGCAGTACAAGGCTGGAGAGATCGAGCTGTCCAAAAGCGTGTTGGTGAACAATCAAGTTGCAACCGCCAACTTTATACAGACGGAAGCTGAAGCCTTCTGGGAGCAGACAGCCGAACCCGCTGCCCTGACAAACGAAACTGACTCATCGCGGACTCCGTGGAGTACGCACATATCTAATAAGACGAAGAAGATGCTAAAGCTACTTCAGAAAGAGCGCAGGATGGAATGGGAAGGACAGAAGAAGCCTACCAGTCCAGCTGCCTATGCGGCTCCATCAGGCTCAAAATCCAAGAAGCTCAAGAAGAAGAAAAGTGCAGCTCGGCGCGAAAAAGAGTCTGCAGGGAGATCGACCATTCAAAAGTATATCGATTCCCTCGAAGAATATGAGCAAAAGGAAAGAACATTGATTCAATTGAAGGAGTTCTTCCCTGTACAAGCGGCCGAAATTCTGGAGGAGTTAGAAGAAGACTCCAATGAAGAAATTCCAGTAGTGACCTGCTACGCCATCCATCTTGGCAGCGACTCTGAGGATGATCTCTGTTTTCCGGAAGAGGACGAGGAGCTCACCACAAAGGCCAATCAAATCCAGCTCAGAAGCGGCAGGGCTCTACCGCAAAATCAGGGCAACGCCCCAAAAGGGAAGGAAAAACAAGTCGCTAATGAAGAAAATGGCAGAGAACCGGCCGACGAAAACATAAATCCTTCCTCGGTGGACTATAATGTCTTGGCACATCTCCGGAAGCTTCCGTCTCTTCTGAGCATCTACGACGCCTTGGTCCTATCTAAGGAGCTTAGAGATGTTCTCATTCACGCTCTGCAAAACCCCGAGCGGTATCAGGCTCACTTTGCGGAAATTAATATGAAAGAAGCCCAGCACGCTCTGCATGTCGCCGCAGTCACATTTAAGGATGAAGACTTGCTACTAGGAACGGCTGAGCACAATCGGCCGCTTTACGTGACCGGGTACAGCGACGGAGATCGAATTAATCGCATATTGATTGATCCGGGGTCCTCAGTGAACATCATGAACTTGCGAACTCTGAAGAGTTTGTCAATGGACGTCCGACACCTGTCAAAGGAAAGGATCGTCATTCAAGGCTTCAACCAAAATTGCCAGCAAGTTCTGGGGTCCATAGCTCTGCCAATCAAATTCGGGGATCTGCAAACTGAAGCTAAGATATACGTGATCGATGCCGACACATCTTATAAGATTCTCTTGGGGCGGCCGTGGATCCATGATTACGGCATCATTCCGTCGACTCTCCATCAATGCATGAAGTATACTAAAAATGGCGAAGAAAGACGTATTGACGGAGACATCCAGCCGTTCGGTGTGCATGAAGTCCGATACGAAGATTCTCGGTACTTTACGAACCACCAAAATTCTAAGCCACAACTGACTGAGGATAGACCAGCCCCAAGACTCAAAAGCAAATCTGCGCCGGCTGTCACTTTCAAAAGCAAAAATACCCAAGTGCGCCCGCATTTCGGCAGCGACACTGATGAGTCCGATGCTGGAAGCCCGTCCTCCCGTAAAACTCGCCCTCGTTTCGGCAGCGATACGGACGAATCTGTTACCGAAGGCCCGTCTAGCAGCAAAGTCCGCCCTCATCTTGGCAGTGACACTGAAGAGTCAGAAGAAGAGGACCTGCCGTGCGACAGCTGTGCAGATCGACCCCCCATGCAGCAAGCGAAACTACGAGAGACCTTCGAAGTCGCAGAAGGGTCCCTGGCTATCACAAGGGTACCAGAGCAAATGTGCAAAGAGCTCGACGCATTGTCAGTCTCTACCGTGGACCAGCTGAAAACTTTCTACGTGCCCGGGAGGAAAAATGGACAGAAGGGCATCCTGTTTTACAAGTCAAACCCCGTTGTGCACCCGGACGATCTTTCTATCGCGTGCCTTCCCTATGAGAGAGGCATAAGAGCCGTCCTCAATCCCAGATACTATGCGCCCGAGATGCGGGAATACTTTAAGAAGTGCGGATGCCGGTTATATCAAACAGAGTCCGAAGCAAAGTTTTACGAAGGGCTATGGTATCCGCCCCAGGTCCGAGCACTCATCGATGGACGAATTCCAGATAGACGGGGCATAGGCTACATTCAACCTGATTCCAAAGCGTGCTACATGATCCGTGTTGGTGAGGCCAGCGAAGGATCGAATAATGATGACGAGATAGCCGAGCCAGAAGAAGCTCCTCAAGAGCTCGAAGATGGCGGACAAGCAACCTTTGATGAGCTAACCGAGATTGACTTAGGAACGCCCGATAATCCAAGGCCGACCTACATCAGCTCACTCTTGTCGGAGGAAATGAAAGAGCAGATAATTGCCCTGCTGCGCGAGTTCGTCGACTGCTTCGCGTGGACGTACAAAGAAATGCCTGGCCTTTCCCCTGAGGTAGCCGTGCATAAGCTGGCTATATCTCCTGATGCTAAGCCAGTCAAACAAGCTCCTCGAAGAATGAGAAGGGAGTTGGAAGAAAAGGTCATCGAGGAAACCAAGAAACTCATCGATGCCGGCTTCATCAGAGAAGAGAAATATGCGGACTGGATCGCATGCATAGTCCCAGTCAAGAAGAAAAATGGGCAGATCCGAGTCTGTGTCGATTTCAGGGACCTCAATAAGGCATGTCCTAAAGATGACTTCCCGCTACCGGTCATGGAAATGATGGTCGATGACACCTCAAATTACGAACTGTTCACCTTTATGGACGGCTCGTCTGGATATAATCAGATCAAGATGTCGCCTGAGGATGAGAAGCACACAGCATTTCGAACCCCGATCGGAATATATTGCTACAAGGTAATGCCATTCGGACTGAAGAACGCAGGTGCTACATATCAAAGGGCGATGACTAATATCTTCGATGACCTAATTCATAAAGTCGTCGAATGTTATGTTGATGATCTGGTCGTTAAGACTGAAACCAAGGCCGATCATATCCAAGATCTTAGGACCGTTCTCACCAGACTGAGGGAATACGATCTGAAGATGAATCCTCTGAAGTGCGCTTTTGGCGTGTCATCGGGAAAATTCTTGGGCTTCATAGTCCGACATCGAGGGATCGAAGTTGACCCGTCGAAGATAAAGGCCATCATAGAGATGCCCCCTCCGAAGAGTCTGACGCAGCTAAGATCTTTTCAAGGCAAGCTTGCTTATATACGGAGGTTTATCTCAAATCTTTCAGGGAGATGTAGGCCCTTCTCAAAGCTCACGAAGAAAGGAGCTCCTTTTATCTGGGATGCCGAATGTCGAGCAGCGTTCGAAAGCATTAAACAATACTTGTTGCACCCTCCAGTGCTGGCCGCTCCCATTCCGAATAAACCGCTGATTCTCTACACTGCCGCGCTGGACGAGTCACTCGGTGCGCTCCTCGCCCAGAATAACGAGGAGGGAAAGGAAAATGCCCTCTACTACCTCAGTCGAACTCTAGTCGGGGCGGAACACAACTATTCCCCAATCGAAAAGCAATGCCTGGCTCTGATATTTGCTGTGAAGAAGCTGAGGCACTATCTGCTGGCTCATCGGGTTATGCTGATCTCCAAGGTCGACCCGCTCAAACACTTGATGACCAAAGCAAGCCTAGCCGGCAGGATGGCAAGATGGGCTGTCATGCTACTTGAGTTTGATATAGTTTATACCCCTCAGAAAGCAGTAAAAGGGCAAGCTCTTGCAGACTTTCTCGCTGCTCATCCCATACCAGAAGGGTCGCCGCTAAATTGTGAGTTACCCGACGAACAAGTGCTGCACCTCGAGAATGACGAGCCATGTTGGGAGCTCTACTTCGATGGGGCCTCATCGATAAGAACCTCCAGTAAATCAAGCGTCCCGGAGATAAAAGCAGGGATAGGATTGGTGTTTATCACACCATCAATGGGAACCCTACGGCGTTCTTTTGCTCTCACCGAGCCTCGGACAAACAATGAGGCCGAGTATGAAGCTCTGATAGCTGGTTTGGAGCTCGCCATAGAAATGGAAATCCTTCGGCTACGGGTTTACGGTGATTCCCAGCTTGTCGTCAACCAAGTAAGCGGCGACTATAAGATATACAAACCCGAGTTGGCTCGATACAGAAGCCGGGTGGTGGAACTCATGAAACGGTTCACTCATATCGAACTAACAAGAGTCCCTAGAGCATTGAACGGAAAAGCCGATATACTCGCTCGCCTAGCCAAGGAGCTGGCTGATCCTGACATGGACGAAATTCTGATCACAGTCAGGAGCCGACAAATTCTACCCCCAGTCTCTCTACGAGAAGAGGAAAGCGCGGAACAGAAGAGCAGTCCTGCGGAAGAAGCTTCGATCATCCAAGACGAGCCCGATTGGAGAGAACCCTTCATAGAGTACCTCCGATACGACAAGCTGCCCGAAGAAAAATCTGCAAGGATTCAGCTGAAGAAAAGAGCCCTCCGATACGTGTTTGTAAATGACACATTATACCGCAGGTCATATGACCAACTCTGGCTCAGGTGCCTGTCGTCGGCCGAAGCACAAAAGGTCATGAAAGATGTCCACTCGGGAGTTTGCGGTGCTCACCAATCTGGCCCCAAGATGCGACTTCAAATCAAACGGCTTGGGTATTACTGGCCCACCATGATACGGGATTGCGGAGAGCATGCAAAGAAATGTTATATCTGCCAAATTCACGGTGATTTTATTCACAAGCATCCCAACCCATTGCATCCTACAGTGGCGTCGTGGCCCTTCGAAGTTTGGGGCACCGACATTGTTGGCCCAATTGATCCTCCGTCATCTAAAGGCCACCGGTTCATACTGGCCGCGACAGACTACTTCTCCAGGTGGGCTGAAGCTGTCCCGCTAAAAGAAGTCAAGACAAAGGATATTCTGACATTCTTCCAGCATAATATTCTATACCGCTTCGGTACACCAAGAAGAATCATTTCTGACAACGGGCCTTCTTTCAAGAGCTTCAATGTCTCAAGATTCGCTACTCAGCACAAGATAGACTGGAGGTATTCCTCCATCTATAATCCAAGAGCCAATGGGCTAGCCGAAGCCTTCAATAAGACTCTATGCAAGCTCCTGAGGAAAAATGCTTCAGCCAACAAGAGAGACTGGAATCTCAAGCTTCACGAGGCATTGTGGGCATATCGTACCACGCACCGTACTCCAACTCAGTCCACTCCATACTCATTGCTCTTCGGAGTGGAGGCGGTCCTCCCCCTCGAAGTCGAAGTTCCAAGCTTAAGAATGGCCGTTCAGCACGAGTTGACAGAAGAGGAAAACGTGCTCCTTCGACTTGAAGAACTCGATGCCCTCGAAGAAAAGAGGCTCGCGGTGCAGCAAAATCTGGAGCTGTACCGAGCCCAAATGTCACGGGCCTATGACAAGATAACCCGTCTCCGCGCTTTCAAGAAAGGTGAATTGGTGTTGGTCCTCAAAAGACCGATCATCCCCAATCGACATGCCAAGGGAAAATTCGAGCCGAACTGGGAGGGACCATACGTCATCGAGAAAGTGTTCGACGGAGGATCCTACCAACTAATAAGTGCCGAGGGAGAAAGGCCCATGCCACCCATCAATGGACGATATCTCAAGAAATACTACACATGAATGCTCCAAGTCGCAGGCGAATTGAGCACATCAGCCCTACGGTCTGGATCATACATCCTGCAAAACCGTATACAATCCACGGGCGTAAATGACCCCTATCTCTCCCAAATCCTGCCGGTGAGACTACTTTTAAAAGTCCCACCAGCGGTAAAAATAAAAAAAAGAGAAGAAAAAAAAAATAAAAGAAATAAAAAAAATAAAAATAAACGGTATGTCCACAAGCAAAACGGGCACGGATGAAAACCCGAAAGGGCTCCGTGAGTAAAAACAGCAGGACTACCGGCGAGTCTGCGAAAACCCGAAAGGGCGCAAACTTGTGAAAAGAGATGAAATACACTCGCAAAGTCCTCTCGACCTTGTGAGGAGAAAACCCCTGCGTGAGATCCTTACGACTCACAAAGGAGCAACACACTTAGGAATCCTCACGATTCCTAAGGAGAAAATACACTTGCGGGATCCTTACGACTCGTAGGGAGAAAATGCTTTATGGGACCCTCACGGCCCATAAAATTGAAAAGCCTTAGGTGGTAGGGACCCAAACCTATCTCCTAAGCCATCGTTCCCCAACGGGCAACGGCAAATGATGATCCGCTCCTGGCATTTCGCTTCAGTGTTAGCGGTGCTGATGCCGACCAAAAACCCAAATCCCAAGTCCTCCCGAGGCAAATGATGAGTTGCTCCTGGCATTATTCCAGTGCAGCAATACTGATGCCAAACAAGATCCAAATTCCAAGTCCCCAAATGGCGAATGATGAGTCGCTCCTGGTACCATATTCCAGTGCAGCGATGCAGACGCCAACCAAATTCCAAATCCCTTACCCCAACGGCGAATGATGAGTCGCTCCTGGTACCATATTCCAGTACAGCGATGCAGACGCCGACAAAATCCCGAAATTTTTCCGGCCCTACGGTCTGGATCATACATCCTGCAAAACCGTATACAATCCACGGGCGTAAAACAATCCCAATTTCTCCCAAATCCTCTCGGGGCAAATGATGAGTTGCTCCTGGCATTATTCCAGTGCAGCAATGCAGATGCCAAACAAAAACCAAAAAATCCCCAAATCCTCCCCATGACAGATGATGATTCGCTCCTGGTACCATATTCCAGTATAGCGATGCTGATGTCAACCCAAATCAAAATCAACAAGTCAACTTCCACTCCGACACCGCAGAAAGCGGAGCAAGTCAGAATCCAATCTCAACACCGCAAGAAGCGGAGCAAGTCAAGTCTACCCCTGACACTGCAAGAAGCAGAGCAAGTCAAATCAAGCACCGACCGTCCAAGTCGCAAAAAGGGCAGAATCGACCGTCCAAGTCGCTAAAAGGGCAGCACAGACCGTCCAAGTCGCAAAAAGGGCAGAATCGACCGTCCAAGTCGCTAAAAGGGCAGCACAGACCGTCCAAGTCGCAAAAAGGGCAGAACCGACCGTCCACGTCGCTAAAAGGGCAGCACCGACCGTCCACGTCGCTAAAAGGGCAGCATCGACCGTCCACGTCGCTAAAAGGGCAGCATCGACCGTCCACGTCGCTAAAAGGGCAGCATCGACCGTCCAAGTCGCTAAAAGGGCAGCAACGACCGTCCACGTCGCTAAAAGGGCAGCATCGACCGTCCACGTCGCTAAAAGGGCAGCATCGACCGTCCAAGTCGCTAAAAGGGCAGCAACGACCGTCCAAGTCGCTAAAAGGGCAGCACCGACCGTCCAAGTCGCAAAAAGGGCAGCGCAGGATTCCTACAAAGCGGGAACCAGATAACTCCGGGCCAGGGAAAACGTCTATCACGGACACTCCGTCTCGGAGACATGTCAAGCAACGACCGTCCATGTCGTAAAAAGGGCAGTGCCAGCTTCCCAAAAAGCGGGAACCAAATCAAGTCGCCTCCACGTGAAAGAAGTTCCATCAATTTCATGCACACGACCCACATATGTGGTGTGCATTTATTGATGGGGGGCAATTTGTTGGGGTAAAAATTTACACCCCGGTTGACCAAGTCAAAATCCAAGTCAACCCCAAGCCAAGTGGGCCCAAGCCCAGACCCAGTGGGCCCATGCCCGGGTCGAGCCCGAACATGAAGCGGCCGGCCTCCCCCCGTGCCAAGATAAAAATTTTGTAATAAATAATTTTGTTGCATTTTCTTTTATTTTATTTTATGGATAAATGTAAGAAAATGGGCATGAAGCCAAATTTTTGTAAAGCCCATGGCTTATGTGCAAAAAGAAATGGCACATGAGCCATGGGATAGGCAAAATGCCATTTTGTGAAGCCCAAGGGGCTATGTGTAAAATGTATGGCCTATAAAGGCAAGATAATGAAAATATCTAAACAACTTTTTTTTCTCTCTCCAGAAATTTCTAGATCTGAGATCTCTTTCTCCTTCTTCAAGGTTCCAAAACCTTCTTCTTTCTCTTGAATTAAATCAAGAGTTTTACTCTTCCTTTTTCAAAAACTAAATAGTTTTCCACCACAAAACCCACAAAGGGGAACTTGGATCTGCCATCAGATCTTAAAAAGGAGAGATTTTGAGATTTTACATCTCTTGATCTTCAAGATCCAGCAAGCAACAGGAGGAAGAAGAAGAACCCTTCCATTAACCCAACAAAAAAAAAAAAAAAAAAACACACTCAGGAGTCTAACTCCTCTTTGATTTCTCTTCAGAGAAATCTTTTTAGGCTAAAAGCCTGTTGTGTGCGTAAGTCGCCCGCGTGCCGACACGTGGCGCGCGCGCTTGCGCAACTGCGCGAGTGCGCAAGTCGCCCGCGTGCCGACACGTGGCGCGCGCGCTTGCGCAACTGTGCGAGTGCGCAAGTCGCCCGCGTGCCGACACGTGGCGCGCGCGCTAGCGCAACTGTGCGAGTGCGCAAGTCGCCCGCGTGCCGACACGTGGCGCGCGCGCTAGCGCAACTGCGCGAGTGCGCAAGTCGCCCGCGTGCCGACACGTGGCGCGCGCGCTTGCGCACCTGCGCATCCCTTGGATGTCTTTTCCTCCTCTTTTGTGTACATATATACACATATACATATGTATACAAATTTATACATACACGTACTCCACGACACTGTCCCTGTTAGAAAAAAATTTCTAACGGGGCGCTGCCCCGCACCCCGCAAGGGGGCTGCTAGCCCCCTTGACCCCCAGCCCGCTATCCGGGTAGCGGGACCCCCGTAAAAACTCTGCGTGGCTCCCGACATTTCCAAACCCCCCCCTTTCAGAATTGAACACACGTACACTGCACATTGAGTTCGCATGACCAGTTTAACCCGTTAATCGGAGGTTCCCTCGCCCCAAAGGCGAGGGGTAATTAACGGCAGCTTAGTCCGCGGCTGCCGGAGATTCGGATCCCCACAATCATTAAACCCCGGCCTACCCTAGGCAGGGGGAATCTGTAGTACGCCTGACAAGCGCGCGCGTATTCCCATCTCAATGGGGTGACGAAAAACACCCTACACTCATGATGCAATCCTCGCTCCCACTGTCATAGAGAAACTGAAGTATCTCTCAGGTGGGTGAGGAACCCTACTAGATCGGCGGAGAGGCTGAGGTTCATTGGTAATTGTTGAATCCTTTGGTTCTGTCAAATGTTCAGCTGCAGTTTTGTATAGCTGGAACATTTCCAGTTCTACATGACTGAACTTGCCTCGAGCTTGTCCGGATTATGCTTTTCAGACATAGGCCGGACAACCCCAAATCTTAACTAACTTAAGAAATGGGCTCTTCCCATTCCATATCACATATGAAGCGGTAGGCATCTGATTTGATTAGAACCCTTTTCAATAGGTATGCAGCTTCTCAAGTGCATAACACTCAAAAGGAAATAGGTAGCTCAGTATTACTCATCATAGAGCACACCTTATCACATAGGGTGTAATTGCTCCACCCCGATATACCATCGTGCTATGGTGTATGCGGAGGAGTAATGCTGAGAGAGAATCTCATTCTCCTTTAGAAAAGTCCAGGATTTCCGTGCTCAAGTATTCTCCTTCTCGATCACATCAAAGGACATAATACTTATACCCTTATTGGTTCTCTACTTCTATCTTATATTCTATGAATATCTCAAAAGGTTCGGACTTGTGTTTCAACAGGAACATATGTCTGAATCTTGAGAGATTATCAGAGAATGTAATGAAGTATAAAGAACCGGTCTTGGCATGTGTAGACAGGGGACCTACATACATCAACATGTATCATCCCAAGAGTTCACTAACTCTTTCTCTGTTTCCAATAAACAGAGCTAGTGTCATTATATCTTTGTGACATGACTGGCGAGTTTCACAAGATGTAAATTCAAACTGATTTAAATATGCATCTACATGTAACTTCAGCCAGTCGGGTCGCATAGATATGACCTAGTCTGCAATGCCTTAAGAAGGATCCGTTCATTTCTGAACTCTTCCTCTTATGTGTGTTCCATATACTAAGAACTGTAGTTTGATTTAGAACATCAATGCTTTTAGATAACGTGCCTGAACCGATCAACTTTTGATATAGGAAATGTTCAAAACATTATCCAACAATACAAAATTATATCCTTTCTTTAATAATAAAGAGACTGATATGATTTCGTATATCAGGTTCGGTATCTAACAACATTCGTTCAGAATCAATGTATTGTAATACAGGGTGACAGTGACCAACAGACTTGGCTGCAACACTTGCCCCGTTTTCTGCCTCATGAAACTTATCACCCGTTCTCAGTTCTCTACCTAGCTGTAGCCCTATGCAACAGATTACATATCTGGGATCCTGATCTGGTATCACATACCCAGGACGTAGAGGATACAGAGAAACAGTTCTTTGTAACAAACGCACCCGAAGATGATGCATCAGCATGCACTCTCTTTGTTTGGGCGGCACGGGAATTCTGGTAATCCCCAATTTCCTGCTCTGTCTTATAACATTTATAAGTTGGAGCGGGACCAACGTTCCCCAGCTCAGTTTAACAAGCGGGTTCGGTCAATATTCCGTATTATTATCTTGATTAAGGCGTGATATGGTCGCTACCTAGAGAGAGAGAGAAGAAAACACTCAGCGTGCGCTCTTGCAAGAATAGATTGGTTATTATTTTATCTAATCAGGATGGCTCCCACTGCTTTTTATCAAATCTTCCTTCAAACCCTAAAAGGAAAGACTAGCCGGGATTAATTACACACTACAAGTTCGCCAATCTTTCAGCCAGGCCAGTGTCGGTACTTTGAGGGAGGTCCCCCGTGCTTTCGCACGAACCTAATTAATGTAAACCTCGTTTTCCCAGAGGCGTAACCCCGTTGACATCTTTCTAGACACCTACTTGATCGGCTAATTGTAATGTATAAAACTCTCCCAGGAGTAACTCTTACTCGCAGCGGGTATCGGGATCCAACTATCTCATAGAAGGTATGCAATCTCATTGCAAATTTCAACACTTGAAATTCCCGACAATATTTTGCCCCTAGCACCCTATGACCTTGACGGAGGCCAACAAACCATAGGCTACTAGTCAAGTTTAACCCATCATTTCTTGATTGAATCAAACCCACCCGCACGACCTTTGACGGAGGCCAACAAGGTCGCACGACTACCCTAACTCAATCTGCATCATATGCATAAGCAGATAAATACTGGTTAGCTACCGCACACTGCGCCTTGACGGAGGCCAAGAAACACAGCACGAATACTAAACAGCACTTATCTGAAATGATGGAGGGCTACGACAGGTTTTTCTGAAAACCTATTGCGTAATGAACTTGATATCGTTATAGAATCAAATGATTTTAAAATGGAGTGCTTTTGAGGCTTTTCTAGTTTTGCTAAAGGAGTCACTCCCGGTAAAGGGATCGTCGGTCCTTTCCTCGTCGAATGAGGTGCGGGATATATCATATATATCACTGTGCAAAGCAAAAACTCTTAAAAGCAATCAAAAGACAAACCGAGTGTGTAGCATCTGCCAGTTATTGCTAAAGGAGTCACTCCCGGTGAAGGGATCTCGGTCCTTTCCTTATCGAATAAGGTGCAGGATATATCATATATACCGCTGTGCAAAGCAAGAACTGTAGCTACCTGTTTTATTTTGAAATTCGATTCTACAACATCTTAGGTTTCTTTTATTTCATTAATCTCATTAATGAAGTCCCATCATTTAAATACCTAAACATCACAGATAAATACGACGTACACTTATGCCATCCGCATTCGCCTCGATGTCCCCTCGTGCACCGTTAGGTTAGGTAACTAACGGCAGAGCAGGGCAGGGCTAGCGCGGGTGTAAAACATAAGTAACGCCTATATAATATATCATATATACTATATACTGTATCTATCATAGAACATCACATGATCACATCACAGATATTGCAGCAGAAGAAACATATGAAATATTGGATATCCTAGGACGTCCGTGTTTTCAATACGAGCCAGTATAAAACACGGATTCCAAGGTCGTGATGAATAGCCAAACCCACACCCCTAGACCCCTACGAGAGCCGCAAGCAACCCTACCAATTCTAGAGTTAGGAGACCCGGACTCGACTCCTCGAGTTGGTCTCCCACTGGACTCCAGAACCCGGTTACTTGTGCCCTCCTCCTTGGGTCTAACCTAGTGCGGAAAAGTAAATAATATACAAAAGGTGACAACTTCCGCAACCTGGAAGTGTCCCAATAAAAGAATATTACATACAAGTTTTTACATGAATGAAAATGAAAAACACTCATCTCACATAACAACCCCCGGCTATTCAAACACGACGATCCAATATAACATATCCAGCAACACATAACATCACATGTCATCAACGTAAGTAAATATGTCCATCCCAATTGTCGTTGACATATAGCAACGAAACCGGCGATATCACATATTACACTTACGGTCACAAAAAAGAAAGTGTAAAACTACAACAGTTGGAATCCGCAACCACCTCAGACATCGCATGCCTGACCAAATGAATTCCTTAGACATCGCATGCCTAACAATTATAAACCCCGCATTTTAGTCTCAAAATCGAAAACACTTTTCAATATCAAGTCGGGCAATTCAACAGGATTCCCGACATCCTGATCGAATGCTCGTCGCAAACTTTAGTAGACGGCCGCACCCCCAATACCGTCGACGAAGTGCACCAAGGCGGAACACCGCTGTCGCGAGCACCCGGACGGATGCTTTCGGCGACGGGGTTCTCCTACAGTCACTTGGTCGGGGCTATGGAGTGAGGCTGTCTATTAAGTTTACCCGGCGAGTATCCGCGTACGCTACGTGATTGCGACGGACTTTTGATCGCATCAAAATTCCGTGGCAACCGATCAAGTGAGACTAAAGTGCTATGTTTATAACATTCTTTCAGTTATCTCATAACTACTTGTGAATTCCAATTATTGTATCCCATTCCAGATAAAGAGAAAATGTTAAACTTTTCGATCGAACAGTCAAACACCCAAGTTTTCCCGATACAGCTCAACACATGAAATAAGTCTAACAACATTCAGTTCGTGCCTCAGTACCAACGGTCCAGCCGTAGAAGGGTCAAGCCAACGCCTCACATGTGGCACGCCGTACTGCCCCAAACCCTAAGGTTCAAAGGGCAGTTCAAGACGGTCACATAATCGAGTTAAGGTTTGTTGTCTTCTAGAGGGTCCATCGCGTTACTTGCACTACTTAGAATGTCGTTAAACCACGGAAAAATCCAACACTTGGAAATTTCCCGACAGGGGAAAAGTTGGGTATTTATATCCGGTCGAACTTTTTAACATATTCTAAAATTTATCCGGAAAGCCAAATAGACAAAATCTGATACTCCGATCGAAACACCGAATCCCCAAAACAACCCCAGAAAATTCAACTCTTGAATAAATATTAAAAATTCCCAGAAAACTCAGCTCTTTGAACTAGGAATTACTGTGCAAAGGAACAGGGCTGACGTCATCAAGGGGCCGCGGAACCGCCGCAGAAGCCATGCTTCTGCCGCGGTTCCGCCGCGAAATTTACTGTTCATGAAATAATTTTTGCATCGTAATTCTTAGATTTCCCTGCTGAATTTTTTAGTAATTTTTAATTTGGAAAAATCCACGTTTTTGGAAAAAGGACAGAGAGCATTTTTGGTGTTGGGTTTCGGGTTCGTTCGGACTTCAAATTGCGTCTAGACTTCGCCTAAGGCTCTAGCTAGGCTCTGATACCACTGTAGGGTTCCTAGGCACCCTAATGAGGTCTCTCAAGGCATCAACCATGCCAATTTCAAAATTTACGGTGCCGAGAAACCCTAAACTACGGATCGTTGGCTAGATGTCTAGGCGAAAAGTAAACTAGTTAACACTTAACTAAGAGATACGGAAATACAACCTTTGTAGATCCGGTTCTCCACCTCCATAGCTCCGCAATGAAGTCTCCTCGCTGTCCATAACAAGTCCCGGGCTCTAGCGTCGGCTTCATCGGAGAATGGACGGGCTAGGTCATCGATGTCCATGCCGAAGATGATCTACGTCGAGGCATCGCTAAATCAAGCTCCGACTTCACCAAGTCAAGAAACTTGTGCAGAAAACACACTCTACTACTTGGCAAGAGGTAGAGGATGAAGAAATAGGAAGTGGGTAGACTTTATATTTGGATTTCACACTCTTTTTCATCACTTGCCATTGATGGAGGCAAGCTTTCTTCACTTGAAGAAATGAAGAAGAAGAAGGTAAATGTTATGATAAGTAATTAGAAAATATAAAATAAAAGAATACTTATCATAATCTTTAACCATGGTAATGTGTAGAGAATCAATCATGGTTAAAGGAATGGTTAGGGTCAAGCTAGAGACAAAATGGTCACTTAGTCAAAGTGTTCATGAAGCTTCATGAAAACAACAAAGAAAGCCACCATTTAATCATTATGCAAATCATTTTCCAAAAAGAATAAATAGATAAATAAATGAATAAGGAAATAGTAAACCCTAACCATTTCATTAACCAAGGTTTAATTCTTTACACTTAACCAAAAGGCAAGTATCATCAAACATGATACAAGCAAGTGCACAAAATCATATCGCATATGCAATGCGCACATCCGAGTGAGAAAATCCATTTAAAGTGAACCGATACTAGTTAATGCAAAGTAATATATCAAATATATAATTATGCATTAAATAATTAAATCAACACTTGATTCAATGATCCGGTCATGTCGCACACAACCGACTAGTATACAATGTATCGGCTTATCGAATCAATCCGTGATTCGATAACTAGGTTATATCGCATACAACCATTCGACACATTCATCGCGAGAATGGAATACGGTATCACATACACGTATTATTCTCGGTCCCGCACATATCTCATATGCGCTCCTATTTCGTTTCGCTTGAGCCAGGAAACCTCTGTGTAGGACTCTGAAGACTCGTCAATACGCCGGCAGCAGGTGATGATCATATCAAGCACCCACAAGCCGCAAGCGGTCTGCTAAACGTAACGGCCACCCGGGTATTGAGCGATCAGAAGATCGACGAGCAAGCCCGCTCATACTCCTGTGAATCCAACCAGTAACACTACCGTACAGTCCGGTCTGATCGTCTGATATGTCGCATATCTCGCCTAGGGGTGGTAAACGTCAGACCCCAATAGCTCAATAAGTCGTGTCGATATGAGGTCTATAACAATTCGAGAAACTACTGGTAACACTTACCAGTAAATCTCAACAACCCTGGCCAGGGATTTCCTGTTATAGCCAATCGAACACAGCGCAACATCAACTCCCTATACCGGGAGAGACGAATCCCCTCCTATCGCTCATTGCCTCCATGTGATTCGGGACTGTACCCAAAAACCACCGTTTTGCACGCCCTCTTGGACGTGGTAAGATGGAAATCAAAGAACAGTGGGAACCACACAAGACTCTATGACGATCTCGGGTCAACAGACTACTCTGTACCAGTGTCACCAGAGAACTGCCATCTGACGTGAGGTATAATACCATCTGGGAGTTCTCGGCGAGTCCGTCCAGTGTACCCAGTCTCTACTGAGCACCCGTATATCATCTCTGATGTCAAACGCCAATGGATATGGGATCATCCATCGCCCATCTGTATGGGTCGAGAAGGTATACGCTAGTCTACTCTGGTATATCGATGCCCCGTCTCGATACACCCTCGACTAGGGACTTTGAAGGATGTACTTATGGACTACCATGTCCCCACTAGTATGATCCGCATCATAGTCCAGGTAGTCAAGCACACATCCTAAGGGCTTTACCAACATGTAACAGAGAGACAATCAGTATACACATTAAGGTAAAGTTCAACCAGATAGCATACTATCATGTCGAGCAAGAAAGTCCTCCCTATATATGTCCCAGCATCCACTACAATATACATCCTATGTACAGTAATGGCCTCTAGGGCATACATATAACTAACAAAACCTGTTTGCACGACTCCTTTGAGCTGTGGTACGGTAGTAATCAAAGCACAGTGTCAACTCACACGAGACAAATGACGATCTCAGGTCAACAGATTAATCTGTACACATGTCACCTAGGAACTGCTATCTGACAATAGGTATAATACCAACTAGCATGTTCCCGGCGAGTTCGTCCAGTGTACTCATAACCCAATGAGCACCTGCATACTATCTTAGGTGAACAAATTAATACAAATGGCTTATGAGATCGGCCACCGCCCCTCGTCGGGGTCTCGATCAGTATACACAAGTCTACTCTAGAGTATCGATGCCTAGTCTCGATACTCCCATGACTAGGGACATTTAAGGATGTGCTTATAGACCACCCAGATCCCACCTATATGATCGCCATCATAATGCTGGTAGTCAAGTAAGAATCCTATAGGCTTTATCAACATGTAATAGTGATCTGTAATACCACCTAAAACATGTACATGATGATAAAGATAAACCAGATAGCATACTATCATTTTAAGTAAGACTGTTCTATCCGTATAGATCCTCCTTCAATCATCGCAATCGCGTGCCTCCGATTCAATAATTGACTTGAAGGCACTATAGCCAATATATATCTATATCGATCCATCATATATCCATAGAAGATTATAAGGGTGTCTAGCTCGCCCAGTGAGGCTTTAAAGCATGACGGAAGCGATAGTTTAAAAAAAATAGAGAGTTACAATATCCCTAATCCTAGAATAATACCTAAAAGATCATAACCTGAAACAAAAAAGAACTAGAGAAGGAAAGTAGAGGTTACAGTCTTTGTAGCGTGTTAGCCACCTCTCCTTGGACTCTAGCTAGTCTCTATCGGTGTCACGAACAAGCTTGATGGCCGACCATCTCGTCAAAGAAATCCATGTGAAAGAACATGCCCGAAGCTTCAACTTCACTACAATAGTAAAGTAACCATCTTAAGTATCTTACTAGGATGAATGAGGTAGTGATGATTTGTGTCACGACCCGAAATGGCACATGACTGGCACTTGAATCATATGAAGTCTATACGACCCCATCTAATTCAAGTAAGCCAAAAGCCCAGAATTATAAACCATTTTAAAAGAGAGTGAAGGAAAAACTTAGTTTTAAAGCAAGTATTTTATCAAAATAAGCTGCAGTAAGTATTTTCAAAACATCAAGTCTTTTCCAAAAATTTCGGCAGAGTTTCCTTTGTAAATACTGGCCCCAAACGGGTACAAATATGCATAATATAAGGGCATCCCCAAGCGGAAGCTAGCACTTCGCCAATTGGCCGACACAACTACGCAATGCAATATAATATACAACGCCGAAGGGCAAGGATCAAAATGTAAGTCTACAGTAGCGCCCCGGACGTCAAACCGATGCCAAATGCGGAACAAAAACTTTTACTACTGGCGCTAGCGCAGACTATAACCCGGATCGTGCCATTAACATAAACTAGCAAACTACAAAATGATAGAATGGCTATACTGATCAATCCGTGTCCTTCGGTCTTTAGCTATCATCCCACGCTCCTCGCGACATCTCCGATCTCGCTCGATCTCTGGTCTCCTTGTCGAAGTGGCACCACGTCAACGAATCTTTATACGGGCTCCCGCCTCTAAACCGAGGCAATTTGGACATGAAGTTTGCTAGCCGACATGTCCAAGATTGAAGTAGAGATAGTGTAGAATATTTTGTCTCAAGGCACCCAAGCTATTGGGTGAAGGTAAATTGAAGTTGCCACTGGAGTGTAATGAAATGAGCAAGAGATTTTAGCAAAGGCAAAATGAAAATCAGCCCACACCAAGAATGGTGCTCGGCCACAATGCAGAAATTGTTCATTGGAAAAATCAGGGGGGGGGGGTGAGCACAAACAAAAGCAAGTGGTGACTATAATCCATTCTCATCACAAAATATCCTAAGCAATACAAGAAACTTTAATTTCTTAAGCCACCTCAACAAAGAAACCATGCTCTCATTAAAGAAACAAGTGACTCACCCAATCAAGTGCCACCTCACCAAATGACTCACCCAAACATTTCAACCATGATACGAAGAAAAGTAAATGGTCAAAAAACAAAGCTCAAACACCAACCAATAATTAAACAATAAATCTAATGTTTAATCGGGAGAAGAAAAACTGGCAACTCCAAAAATAATCCCGTAACGAATTACAGGATTATCCCACAACTGTATATATATACCCGCATTTGTATTTCGACCGAATACGAATGCAACGAGACGAAAACATCCCTACACAATATAATACTAGGATTCGGCTTATACCAAAGCCCACCAGTATTATCTGTCCGAACCATGACACATGCATAAGTGCACGTGTATGTTCGAACCCTGCCATAAAACCATACGGCCTCTACAACGTTTCGCCCAAACTTGGAAAACTATCCGTGGGGGACTCTAAAGACTCGTCAATACCCTGGCAGTGGGTTTAACCACAAGCACGTCAGCGGCACTAGCTGTACGTAACAGCTGCCCATGTTTTGACCGAAAGGGAAGCCGATGAGCGAACTCATCCTGGAACCCTACTGAGCCTATCAGTGACAATATCCGTACAGTCCGGTCCGTTCTCTTATGAGCATCGCATATCGGGCCTAGGGGTCTGGTAATGTCAGACCCCCAATAGCGGTATAAGTCGTGTCGGAGGGTAGCCGTGAACACCCTGAGAAAATACTGGAATACCTACCAGTAATTCTCACCTTCCTTGGCCAAGGACTTGGTGTAATGGCTCTCCTAGACACAGCGCGATCTCATCCCCAATACCGGGAGAGACGAATCCCCTGCCGATCCGCTCACTGCCTCTATGTGGCTCGGGACTGTACCCAAATAAAACCTGTTTGCACGACTCCTTTGAGCCATGGTAGGGTAGTAATCTAAGCACAGTGGGAACTCACACGAGAAAAATGATGATCTCAGGTCGATAAACTAACCTGTACACATGTCACCAGGGAACTGCTATCTGACTCTAGGTATAATGCCAACTAGCAGCTTCCCGGCGTGTCCTGTCCGGTGCACTCATAACCCAATGAGCACCTGTATACATCTTAGGTGAACCAAATGACACCAATGGCTTGTGAGACCGGCCACCGCCCCTCATCGGGGTCTCGACTGTATACACTAGTCTACTCCGGAGTATCGATGCCCTGTCTCGAAACTCCCACGACTAGGGATCACTTTTAAGGATGTGCTTATGGACTACCCAACTCTCATGTATATGATCGCCATCATACTGCTGGTAGTCAAGCAAGAATCCTGAGGGCTCTATCAACGTGTAATAGTGATCATGTCACCTAAAGCTGTACACGATGATAAAGACAAACCAGATAGCATGCTATCATCTCGAGTAAGACTGTCCTACTGGTATAGGTCCTCCTCAATCATTGCAATCACGTTCCTGCGATCCAATAATTGACTTTGAGGGCACTACATCCAACAATCTCCCACTTGCACTTAAGGCTAATTATTGCGATGTCGCATACTCACAGCCCGTGTGATACCGAACACCCAACTCCTCTACTAATCAGTTTCATAAAGCTCGTTTGTAAAACTATTGTGTTTGAGAAATATCCTCAGTGAGTGGATCCGCCCTGATGTTTCTTTCTATGTCTATCTTAATCTCAAGTTCGCGGAGAAAGCCATCTCCCGAATTGAGCAATACCTGTTTTAGAATATGTCTGGATATCTGATGGGACCTACTTCATAAATGAACTCCAAATCCAAACTTCTTAGACTGTATCATCAACTGAACCTAATTATTATCCTGCGTCATACCTCCCACAGTATCCGCTTGGACCACCTGTCCAAACTACTGCCCCTCGTCAGAGGGAAAACTATAACTCTGACAGTCACTCTGTCATCCATGTCACCTTGGACGTATGGAATGATAACCGTCTCCCAAAGGAGGCTGCCGTTATCAAATCCCTAGAACATCCACTTATGTTCTAAAACTGCTTCCTAATGTTTCTCTAGGATTGGATTAATATAAGCTTATTGCATCTAGTGCAAAAACAACATCTGGTGTGGTACTTGATATCTCACGACTGACTTAATTGCCAAAGCAAGTGATATGCCAATCATGCATATCCCTTTCCCCTTTAGTTTGTAAGACACCTTTAGAGAGGGAGACTCCATCACCTGCAGGTACACCACCATGCCAAGAGTCGTCCATTCTAAAATAACTTTTAGAATACTGTCTAAATACCCAGATTGGGAAACTACCTAAATCTAGATCTAAAAACATAGATCTAGTAACCAAAATGTCAGATATTATATCCATATCCTTTGTGGAGAAACAACCGTGTGACAACCACAGTATAACCGATCGTAGTATAGGAATTTCATTTCCTACTCTGTGTATGTCATCTAAATACCAGGACATCACACCCTACTACTTTCTTAACAGATCCATCCCCTATTCTGATAAAGTCAAACCCATGACTGTCACATCAAAAATAGATGATCTATCTCCTCTATATCTGCTTTAGTCTATAAATAGACACAAGCTACTTGTCCACTATGCTTCCGCTGCTCCCACTGACCACAACAACCCTCTGACAGAGTCATATACACGTGCACTTCTAAAGCTAGTTTAGAACGACGGTATACTCATCCTCCTGCCGGGTCTCATAGTCTGGAACAGCAGCAATGGCAAGTCTGGGTAAACAAGAACCTCTCTGTCACCGTCTTTGAGGCTACCGGAGTACCTCTCGGGTGCCTGAGGTTACCCACCATATCTGCGGAGTGGCTAATGGAATGTCAAACCTGATTGAATCTTCAGGTCCTATTAAATTTTCAG
Source organism: Agapanthus africanus (assembly GCA_030015575.1). Lineage (NCBI taxonomy): Eukaryota > Viridiplantae > Streptophyta > Magnoliopsida > Asparagales > Amaryllidaceae > Agapanthus > Agapanthus africanus. The sequence goes on from CM057347.1 coordinate 287,985,934, forward strand.
TAATCGTCTACGGTTCTGGAATCACTTCCAGTTCTACCATACTCCCACTACTGTTTTCTGAAAAAATCCATTTTACTAAAACGGTGGCAAGTCAAGAACAATATCACTATTGATCTTCCAGATGGTAGAAAGTCAACCGTCGTCATAGCCCGGGTCAACCCACAAACTGCCATTACAGAATCGTGCCTTGAGTTATCCAGAGTCTGGTTTTAAGCATAAACCGGACAACTCCCTGTACCTTAACATAATTAAGATACGAACCATTCTATATCCAATATAGAATCCGAGGCACAGATTTAATTGGAACCAGATTCAAATCATGCAGCTGTCTCCAGCGCATGTCAACAAAATGGAGAGAGGCCGATCAGCATTACTCAACTTAAGAGTGCATCCTATTATGAGTAATCCGAAAGATAAACAAGTTTCTCAAAACCATTACTATCAACTGAATACCATACACAAGTATCTACATCTTCAATCACTTTGAAGAATCCCGATACTTGCAACACCTGGTTCTCTACTTTATTCTTTTACCTATAACTTCTTAAAACCTAGACCTTGTATTTCTACGAAACACTTGTCTAAAAACTAGAGAAGTCATAAGTAAACAGAATATAGTACGAGGACCAACCCCTTTGTGTTAATGGACACTGGACAACATACAATACTTTGTATAAGTCCGCTGAGTTGAATAACTCAAACCCTGTGCGTCGTAGGTTGAAAACTGTACCCAGGTGATTTCCTCAAATATCACCAATTACAACGAATTCCGATATAATGAGGATAATCACCTAATTCCCAATAACTTACTCCCACTCATCATCTGTAAAACCATACGGATGTGAGAATCATACCTAGTAAATTCATACCCTGGAGCAAGTGTCTAATTGGGAAATCAGTTTTCCTTTAACAACGCATAGTTAAACTGAAACATGAAAATGTTTCGAGGGGGTATTCGGGTATTCGTAGTAATGCCTCTTCCATTATCCTGATTCATGTTTGTAACCATATATTTCGTTGCCATCTCTCCAAATCCCTTTATTTGTCTTTAGTCGTTACCTTCTGTACACCATCGTTAGGCTAAATGGTTTTCTTCCTTCCTTACCGTTCGGCACCAGCCTATGGTTTGGAAGAAGACTATTCAATAAGCGTAATAGGTGTATACTCCTAATCCTAGGAGTACTCGCAACTTGAGAGAAGGTGATGATAAAAGACAACTGAATAAAACCTTATTATATTTCTCTTGAACTGTAGAGAAAGCAAAGGTGAAGTAGGAGTGGCGATGAACTACGCAGTTTGGTCGTGAATGATAGCAGTCGCAATTTATTTTGCCCTCTTTCTAACCCCTTTATTTTTTCTTTACTTATTACCTTCTGTATACCCTACTTAGGCTAATTGGTTTTCTTCATTCCCTACCTTTCGGCACCTGCCTATGGTTTGGAAGAAGACTATCCAATAAGCGTAATAGGTGTACCGTCTCCTAAACCAAGGAGTACTCTCAACCTGAGAGAAGGTGATGATAAAAGACAACTGAATAAACCAATTCAATTTCTTCTGAAGCTGAATCCATCCCCGAAGAAGTCCCTTCGAGTTCGTATATAACTATACGATGGATTTATCCAATGGAAGTGGATGCTCGTAGTAATACGAGGTGTTCTGGAGAAATGCAAAGGGTAAAAGAAGGAGTGGCAATGATGTATGCAACTCAGATAATCCAAAAGCCATTGTTTTAAGAAAGTTCGGTCAACTTGGTCACTGAGTCATAGTCTAGGGTCGGGCCATGGTCGCTGCCAAAGAGAAAGAGAGAAAAGAAACACTCTGCATGCACTCTAACCTAGATCAGAATGGTTATCACTTTATCTAATCAGGAAACCTCCTACTATACCGTCAAATTCTCCTCCAAACCTAAAAGACGAATTAGTCGGGATCACCCGAAGAGTAAACCAACTCATCAGTGGGAATCGGGATCCACCTATCATCGCATGATAACGTGAAGGAATCCACTCACGTTATCACACTCCAGAAGGTATGCGCATGACTGGAAAGTTTCCTGTATGTTTGAAACTCCCGATATGGATTTTTCCCCATGCTCTTATGACCTTGACGAAGGCCAACAAATCATAAGTCACATGTCAAGTTCTACCCGTCATTGTCCAGGTTAATTTGAACCCACCCGTACATACTCTTGACGAAGGCCAACAAGGTAATACGACTTTCCCAAACCAACGCATCTACCTATGCAACAGAAAGGTAACAAGCATCTACCATACACTATTCCTTGACAAAGGCCAACAAACTAGCATGAATACTAAGTGCTACCCGTCTGAAACGACAGAGGGCTACGGCTGGATTTTTGCGAAAAACCTTTAACGTAATGAACTTGATCTCGTTGAAGGAACCTGATAGCTTTTTACAAAAATATAGTGGCGAAAACCTTTGCTAAAGAGGTCACTCCCAGTGAAGGGATCTCGGCTCTTTCCTCATGGAATGAGGTGCAGGATATTCCAAACTGAATACCACGATGCAAAGCAAAAAGTAATCGGCTATAGTGAAGTTATTGTTCGATATAGTGCCCTCAAAGTCAATTATTGGATCGCAGGCACGTGATTGCAATGATTGAGGGAGGACCTATACCGATATGACAGTCTTGCTCGAGATGATAGTATGCTATCTGGTTTGTTTTTATCATCGTATACATGCTTTAGTTCACTATTGCATGTTGATAGAGCCCATAGGATTCTTGCTTGACTGCCAGCAGTATGATGGCGATCATATACGTGGGAGCTGGGGTCTGTAAGCACATCCTTAAAAGTGTCCCTAGTCGTGGGAGTTTCGAGACAGGGCATCGATACTCTAGAGTAGACTAGTGTATACAGTCGAGACCCTGACGAGGGGCGGTGGCCGGTCTCACAAGCCATTGGTGTCAGTTGGTTCACTTAAGATGTATACAGGTGCTTATTGGGTTATGAGTACACCGGACAGGACTCGCTAGGAACATACTAGTTGGTATTATACATATCGTCAGATAGCAGTTCCCTGGTGACATGTGTACATGTTAGTTTGTCAACCTGAGATCGTCAATTGTCTCGTATGAGTTCCCACTGTGCTTTGATTACTACCCTACCACGCTCAAAGGAGACATGCAAACAGGTTTTAGTTGGGTACAGTCCCGAGCCACATGGAGGCAGTGAGCGGATCGTCGGGGATTCGTCTCTCCCGGTATTGGGGGTTGATGTCGCACAGTGCACGGGTGGCCATCACTAGAAATCCTCGGCCGAGGTAGTGGAGAATTACTGATTTGGATCAGTAGTTTCTCAGGAGGTGATGGGCTTCATACCGACACGAATTATCATGTTATTAGGGGTCTGACTATATCCACCCCCTAGACTCGATATGCGATACTCTTAGACGAACGGACCGGACTGTATGGATATTGTCACTGTTAGGCTTAGTAGGGTTTCTGGATGAGTTCGCTCGTTAGCTTCCCTTCCGATCAATACATAGGCAACTGTTACGTACAGCTAGTACCTCTGACGTGCTAGTGGTTATACCCAGTGCCAGTGTGCTGATGAGTCATTAGAGTCTCCCACAGACAGTTTCCCATGTTCGGGCGAAACGTTGTAGAGGCCGTATGGTTTTATGGCAAGGTTCGGAAAATGCACGTGCGTTGACACACGTGTCATATTTCGGGCAGATAATACTGGTGGGCTTTGGTTTAAGCCGGATCAGAGTATTATACTGTGTAGATATAATATCTTTGTCTCAGTTGCATTTGTATTCAGTTGTAGTACAAATGCGGGTATGTTTATACTGTTACGGGGTTATCCTGAAATTCGTTTCGGGATAGCTTTTGGAAGTTGCCAGTTTCCAGTTTTCTATCGCCCATCTTTAACATTCGGTTAAAGACGGATTTATCTTTTCTTGAGGTGAGTCATAAGAGGGTGGATGGTTCTAGTAGCATCTAGATGGTGACTAGGATGGTGAGGTGGCTAGTGACTCATTAGTGCATTAATTGTGCAATTAATGTGTGGTGACTAGGATAGATGATTCATTTGTGTGCATTTAATGTTAATGCAAGGTGTTAACAGGACTCATTCTCATTCATTAATGTTGTGGTCACCTCCTTGTCCCTACACTCACCTCCCTCCTCCTTCATAAGTGGCCGGCCCCTCTTGAGAGAAGGATGATGGTTGGTTGAAAAAAAGATTTAGGTTTTGGATTCATGGAATTTAGTATATTCAATTCTCATTTCACCCGATTCCAAAAGGCAACTTCATTAACCGTTCGTCCATGGCTTTGGACGAAGTGAGACAAAGTGTTCTACTCATTCTCTACATCAATCTTGGTCATCTCTTTTAGCAAACTTGATGATCGAGTTGCCTCGGTTCAGAGGTGGGAGCCCGTTTAAAGATCCGTCGACATGGTGCCACCTGGACGAGAAGACTGGAGATTTAGGAGATCGGAGCAGCCACAACAAAGCGTGGGATGATGGTTGAAGACCGAAAGACTCGGATCGTTCGGTATAACATTTCTACCCACTTTGTAGTTTTTTAGTTTAGCTTTAATGGCAGATCCGGGTTATAGTATACGATAGCGCCAGTTAAAGAGCTTTTGTTCCGCATTTGGCGTCTGTTAGACGACCGGGGCGCTACCGTGCACTTACATTGGTATCAGAGCCTCACCATTATGCTTTACTAACTTGTGCTAACGCATTTAAAACATCGATCGAACGGAATTTCGAAAACTACAATTTTCTGGGTTAAAGTTTCTGTCAATTTTTTATCAAGCCTTAAAATTATTTTGCATATACCAGAAAATAGAGCAGGATTTTAAATGAAAACTGCAGAAAAACGATCCACTAAATCGACCGTACGGCCGCGGAAACGCGGTCAAAGCCTAGCTTTGACCGCGGAACCACGGCCGTATTGGTGATTTAGTGCGCCATTTTTCTTCTGGGGTTTCATCTTAGGAAATTGTGGTTTTTAGTATATTACTTTTGGGCCCAGATTTTATTACTGTACACCAGATGTACGTGGGGCCCACTTCAGGAAGTTTTGTCGATCGAAATTTTAAACTTGTTAGTATGCAGTACTTATATTATATCTCCGACCGGGAATGTCATTCGAGCGGTAAATTGTGTCTAATTGCTATAGTCCTTTTAGATGGATTTGCGAACGTGACATTCACGTTGATGTTCTGTGTTGTGCTGTGATGTTGCGGATTTGTCGTGGTGGATAGCAGTGTGCAATGGTAGTGCAATTTGAATTTATTTGTACATTTGATATTGCGGGGAGAGCGTCCAACATGTGGACTGCCGTCACTGCCTGTTTGTATAATATTCTTTTTGGGGCACGACCGGGCTGAGGTCGATGTACCCGTTGTACATATTTTTATTTCTGTACTAGGTTTACCCCGCGACGGAGTGCACGGATAGCCGGATTCTGGAGGGCAACGGGTCCGTATCTCATGGCTTTGAGAGGCAAAGGGGCCTCACTCTAGAATTAGCAGACTATTCGTCGCACTCGTAGGGGGTACAGGTTGACCCAAGGAGGGGAGCTCAAGTTACCGGATTCCGTGAAGTGCCGGGTGGTCCATTCACTTTGCTTTAGGGGGCTGCCTCGCTTCAGGTTTTGGCGGGTAACTTGCCGCACCCGTAGGGGTCTAGGTTTCATTGCACAGGTTATCCACACGACCAGGGGAACGTCGGGTTTCAGTAGCGGCTCTGTGAAACCCAGGGATCCCAGATTATCTGTATTGTTCTGTAATACTTATTACTTTTCTGTGATGTTGCATATTATCACGCCTGGAGCGATTATTGTATATTGGTATATATACTATTAGATGTTGTATATGTTTTACACCCGCGCTAGTCCAGTCCCCGCTCTGTCGTTAGTTAAGTAACCTAACAGGTGATGACGGGACCCAGTAGCGAATGCAGATGGCATATACGCACATTTTATTTTTCGTTCTTTTCTGGTGTGATTAATTGATGGGACTGCATTGATTCTTATCAATGCAAGGATAAAACAAACCTATACATGATGTTGTTGGAACAGTTTTAAAAAATGTTATTACAAAGACGTTTCCTTTTGTTTTGCATAGTGATATTCGGTTGGAATATCCTGCACCTCATTCGATGAGGCAAGGGCCGATATCCCTTCACCGGGAGTGATCCCTTGGGCAGAAGTTTGCGTCAGGGTAATAACTTCACTATAGTCGATTACAAGTTGCTATGCATCGCGGTATTCAGTTGGAATATCCTACACCTCATTCCACGAGGAAAGAGCCGAAATCCCTTCTCCAGGAATGACCTCTTTAGCAAAGGTTTTCGCCACTATATTTTTATAAAAAGCTATCAGGTTCCTTCAACGAGATCAAGTTCATTACGTTAAAGGTTTTTCGCCAAAAACCAGCCGTAGCCCTCCGTCATTTCTTATGGATGGTCAGTAGTATTCAAGTTATGTTTGTTGACTAAAGTCAAGGCATAGTGTTTGGTAGCTGCTGGGTATTCATCTGTAGCATAGATAGATGCGTTGGTTTGGGACAGTCGTACTGCCTTGTTGACTAAAGTGAAGGGTAGGTACGGGTGGGTTCAAATCAACCTGGATAATGACGGGTAGAACTTGACATGTGACTTATGATTTGTTGACTAAAGTCAAGGTCATAAGAGCATGATGCAAAAATCACATCGGGAGTTTCAAATATAAACTAAAACTTGCCAGGCACGCGCATACCTTCTGGAGTATGATAATTTGAGTGGCTTCCATCAAGTTATCAAGCGATGATAGTTGGATCCCGATTCTCACTGATGAGTTGGTTTACTCTTCGGGTGATCCCGACTAATTCTTCTTTCAGGTTTGGAAGAGAATTTGAGATTACAGTGGAAGGTTTCCTGATTAGATAAAGTGATAACCATTCTGATCTAGGTTAGAGTGCACGCAGAGTGTTTCTTTTCTCTCTCCCTTTTTGGCAGCGACCTTTGACCGACCCTAAACTATGACTCAGTGACCAATTTGACCGAACCTTATTAAAATACTGGCTTATGGATTGTCCGAGTTGCATAAGTCATTGCCGCTCCTTCTTTTACCCTTTGCATTTCTCAGAACACCCCGTATTACTACGGACATCCACTTCCATTGGATAGATCCATCGTATGGTTATATACGAACCCGAAGGACTTCTTCGAGGATGGATCCAGGTTCAGGAGAAATAGAATATGTTATTATTCAGTTGTCTTTTATTATCACCTTCGCTCAGGTTGCGAGGGCTCCTTGGTTTAGGAGGGTACACCTATTACGCTTATTGGATAGTCTTATTCCAAACCATAGGCAGGTGCCGAAAGGTAGGAAATGAAGAAAACCAATTAGCCTAAGTAGGGTGTACAGAAGGTAATAACTAAAGACAAAATAAAGGGATTAGAAAGAAGGCAAAGTAAATTGCGACTGCTATAATTCACGACCAAACCTCGTATTTCATCGCCACTCCTATTTCTCCTTTGCTTTTTTCCCCAGTTCGGGAGAAATAGAATAAGGTATTATTCAGTTGTCTTTTATCATCAGCTTCTCTCAAGTTGCGAGTACTCCTAGGATTAGGAGAGTATACCCATTATGCTTACTGGATAGTCTTCTTCCAAACCATAGGCTGGTGCCGAATGGTAGGGAAGGAAAAAAACCATTTATCTTACCGATGGTGTACAGAAGGTAATGAATAAAGACAAATAAAGGGATTTGGGGAGATGGCAAGGAAATATACGGTTAAAATCATGAATTAGATTTTGGAAGAGGCATTACTAGGAATACCAGGATACCCCTACGAAACATTTTCATGTTTCAGTGCATTGTTAAAGGAAAACTGATTTCCCGATTACATACTTACTCCAGGGTATGTATTTACCAGGTTTCATTCTCATATCTGTATGGTTTTACAGATGATGAGTGGGAGTAAGTTATTGGGAATTAGGTGATCATCCTCATTATATCGGAATTCGTTGTAATTGGTGATATTTGAGGAAATCGCCTGGGTACAGTTTTCAACCTACGATGCACAGGTTTTGAGTTATTCAACTCAGCGGACTTATACAGGGTATTGTATGTTGTCCAGTGTCCGTCAGGACAAAGAGGTAGGTCCTCGTACTATGTTCTGTTTACTTGTGACTTCTCTAGTTTTTAGACAAGTGTTTCGTAGAAATACAATGTCTAAGTTTTGAGAAGTTATGGGTATAAGAATAAAGTAGAGAACCAGGCATCGCAAGTATCGGGATTTTTCAAAGAGATCGAAGATGTAGATTCTTGTGATTGGTATTCAGTTGATAGTAATAGTTTTGAGAAACTTATTTCTCTTTCGGGTTACTCATAATTGGATGTATTCCTAAGTTGAGTAATACAGATTAGCCTCTCTCCATTAAGTTGATATGCACTGGAGACAGTTGCATGGTTTGAATCTGGTTCCAATTAAATTAGTGCCTCTATTTCTATATTGTATATAGAATGGTTCATATCTTAACGATGTTAAGATATGGGGAGTTGTCCGGCTTATGCTTAAAACCAGACTCTGGATAACTCTAGGCATGTTTCTGTAATGGCAGTTTGTGGGTTGACCCTGGCTTTGACGAGGGTTGACATTTCTACCATCTGGAAGATCAATAGTGATATTGTTCTTGACTCACCACAGTTTTATTAAATTGTTTTTTTTCCAGAAAATAATAGTGAGAGTATGGTAGAACTGGAAGTGATTCCAGAACCGCAAACGATTACGGAAAATTTAATAGGACCAAATATTCAATCAGGTTTGATATTCCAATAGCCACTCCGCAGATATGGTGGGTAACCTCAGACACCCGAGAGGTACTCCGGTAGCCTCAAGGACGGTGACAGTAAGGTTCTTGTTTACCCAGACTTGACACTACTGTTGTTCCAGGCTATGAGACCCGGCAGGAGGTTAAGTATAGCGTCATTCTAAACTAGCTTTAGAAGTGTACGTATATATTATTCTGCCAGAGGGTTGTCGTAGTCAGTAGGAGCAACGGAAGCATAGTGGGCAAGTAGCTTATGTCTATTTATAGGCTTGAGCAGATATAGCGAAGATAAGATCATTTATTTTTGATGTGACAGTCATGGGTTTGACTTCATCAGAATAGGGGATGGATCTGTTAAGAAGGAAGTAGGGTGTGATGTCCTGGTATGGATGACATACACAGAGTAGGAAGTAAAATTCCTATACTACGATCGGTTGTACTTTGGTCGTCACACAGTTGTTTCTCCACAAAGGATATGGATATAATATCATACATTCTGGTTACTAGATCTATGGTTTTTGATCTAGAATTGGGTAGTTTCCCAATCTGGGTACTTTGACAGTATTCTAATGGTATTTTAGAATAGATGACTCCTGGCATAGTGGTGTACCAGCAGATGATTGAGTCACCCTCTCTAAAGGTGTCTTACAGACTAAAGGGGAGAGGGATGTGCATGTTTGGCATATCACTTGCTTAGGCAATTGAGTCAATCATGAGATGTCAAGTACCACACCAGATGTTGTTTTTGCACCAGGTGCGATAAGTTTATATTAATCCAATCCTAAAGAAACATAAGGAAGCAGTTTTATAACATAAGTGCATGTTCTACGGATTTGATGACGGCAGCCTCCTTCGGGAGACGGTTATCATTCCAAGCTTTAAGGGTGACATGTATGACAGAGTGATTGTCAGAGTTATAGTTTTCCCTCTCACGAGAGATAGTATTATGGACAGGTGGTCCAAGAGGATACTGTGGGAGGCATGGTGCTGGATACTGATTAGGTTCAGTTATCAATACAGTCTAAGAAGTTTGGATTTGGAGTTCATTTATGAACTAGGTCCCATCAGATATCCAGACATATTCTATGACACCTATTACTCAATTCGGGAGATGGCTTTCTCCGCGAACTTGAGATTAAGAGAGATATAGAAAGAAACGTCAGGGCGGATCCACTCACTAAGGCTATTTCTCGAACACAATAATTTTACAAACGAGCTTTGTAAAACTGATTAGTAGAGGAGTTGGATGTTCGGTATCACATGGGCTGTGAGTATGCGACATCGCAATAATTAGCCTTAAGTGCAAGTGGGAGATTGTTGGATATAGTGACCTCAAAGTCAATTATTGGATCGCAGGCACGTGATTGCAATGATTGAGGGAGGACCTATACCGATATGACAGTCTTGCTCGAGATGATAGTATGCTATCTGGTTTGTCTTTATCATCATATACATGCTTTAGTTCACTATTGCATGTTTATAGAGACCATAGGATTCTTGCTTGACTGCTAGCAGTATGATGGCGATCATATACGTGGGAGCTGGGGTCTGTAAGCACATCCTTAAAAGTGTCCCTAGTCATGGGAGTTTCAAGACAGGGCATCGATACTCCAGAGTAGACTAGTGTATACAGTCGAGACCCCGACGAGGGGCGGTGGCCGGTCTCACAAGCCATTGGTGTCAGTTGGTTCACCTAAGATGTATACAGGTGCTCATTCGGTTATGAGTACACCGGACAGGACTCGCCGGGAACATACTAGTTGGTATTATACATATCGTCAGATAGCAGTTCCCTGGTGACAAGTGTACAGGTTAGTTTGTCGACCTGAGATCGTCATTTGTCTCGTGTGAGTTCCTATTGTGCTTTGATTACTACCCTACCACGCTCAAAGGAGACGTGCAAACAGGTTTTAGTTGGGTACAGTCTCGAGCCACATGGAGGCAGTGAGCGGATTGTCGGGGATTCGTCTCTCCCGGTATTGGGGGTTGATGTCGCACAGTGCACGGGTGGCCATCACTATAAATCCTCGGCCGAGGTAGTGGAGAATTACTGATTTGGATCGGTAGTTTCTAAGGAGGTGATGAGCTTCATACCGACACGAATTATCGCGTTATTAGGGGTCTGACTATATCCACCCCCTATACTCGATATGCGATACTCTTAGACGAACGGACCGGACTGTACGAATATTGTCACTGTCAGGCTTAGTAGGGTTTCTGGATGAGTTCGCTCTTCAGCTTCCCTTCCGATCAATACATAGGCAACCGTTACGTACAGCTAGTACCTCTGACGTGCTAGTGGTTATACCCAGTGCCAGTGTGTTGATGAGTCATTAGAGTCCTCCACAGACAGTTTCCCATGTTCGGGCGAAACTTTGTAGAGGCCGTATGGTTTTATGCCAGGGTTCGGAAAATGCACGTGTGTTTACGCACGTGTCATATTTCGGGCAGATAATACTGGTGGGCTTTGGTTTAAGCCGGATCCGAGTATTATACTGTGTAGATATAATATCTTTGTCTCAGTTGCATTTGTATTCGGTTGTAATACAAATGCGGGTATGTTTATACTGTTACGGGGTTATCCTGAAATTCGTTTCGGGATCGCTTTTGGAAGTTTCCAGTTTCCAGTTTTCTATCGCCCGTCTTTAACGTTCGTTTAAAGACGGATTTATCTTTTCTTGAGGTGAGTCATGAGAGTGTGGAAGGTTCTAGAAGCATCTAGATGGTGACTAGGATGGTGAGGTGGCTAGTGACTCATTAGTGCATTAATTGTGCAATTAATGTATGATGAGTAGGTTAGATGATTCATTTGTGTGCATTTAATGTTAATGCAAGGTGTTAACATGACTCATTCTCATTCATTAATGTTGTGGTCACCTCCTTTGTTCCTACACTCACCTCCCTCCTCCTTCATAAGTGGCCGGCCCCTCTTGAGAGAAGGATGATGGTTGCTTGAAAAAAGATTAAGGTTTTGGATTCATGGAAATTAGTATATTCAATTCTCATTTCACCCGATTCCAAAAGGCAACTTCATTAACCGTTCGTCCATAGCTTTGGACGAAGTGAGACAAAGTGTTTTACTCATTCTCTACATCAATCTTGGTCATCTCTTTTAGCAAACTTGATGATTGAGTTGCCTCGGTTCAGAGGCGGGATCCCGAAGATCCGTCGACGTGGTGCCACCTGGACTAGAAAACTGGAGATTTAGGAGATCGGAGCAGCCGCAACAAAGCGTGGGATGATGGTTGAAGACCGAAGGATTCGGATCGTTCGGTATAACATTTCTACCCACTTTGTAGTTTGTTAGTTTAGCTTTAATGGCAGATCCGGGTTATAGTATACGATAGCGCTAGTTAAAAATTTTTTGTTTCGCATTTGGCGTCTGTTAGACGACCGGGGCGCTACCGTGCACTTACAGTTATTACCCTGATGCAAACCTCTGTCCAAGGGGTCACTCCCGGTGAAGGGATCTCGGCCCTTGCCTCGTGGAATGAGGTGCAGGATATTCCAACTGAATGCCACTGTGCAAAAAAAAAAGAAAACGTCCTTGCAATAACAGTTTTTTGAAAATTGTTCCAACAACATCGAAACATGTTTGTTTTCCTTTGCATTGATCAGAATCAACGCAGTCCCATCAATTAATCACACCAGAAAAGAACGAAAATAAAATGTACATATATGCCATCCGCATTCGCCACTGGGTCCCGTCATCACCCGTTAGGTTACTTAACTAACGACAGAGCGGGGACTGGACTAGCATGGGTGCAAAACATATACAACATCTACTAGTATATATACCAATATACAATAATCGCTCTAGGCGTGATAAATGCAACATTACAGAAAAGTAATAAGTATCACAGAACAATACAGATAATCTGGGATCCCCGGGTTTCACAGAGCCGCTACTGAGACCCGACGTTCCCCTGGTCGTGTAGACAGCCTGTGCAATGAAACCTAGACCCCTACGAGTGCGGCAAGTTACCCGCCAAAACCTGAAGCGAGGCAGCCCCCTTCAGCAAAGTAAATGAACCACCTGGCACTTCACGGAATCCGGTAACTTGAGCACCCCACCTTGGGTCAACCTGTACCCCCTACGAGTGCGGCGAATAGCCTGCCAATCCTAGAGTAAGGCCCCTTCCTTCTCAAATCCATGAGATGCGGGCTCGTTGCCCTCCAGAACCCGGCTATCCGTGCACTCCGTCGCGGGGTAAACCTAGTACATAAATGAAAATATGTACAACGGGTACATCGACCTCAACCCGGTCGTGCCCCAAAAGAATAATATAAAAACAGACAGTAACGGCAGTCCACATGTCGGACGCTCGCCCCGCGATATCAAAAGTACAAATAAATCCAAACTGCACTACCATTGCACACAGCTATCCACCACGACAAATCTGCAACATCAAAGCACAACACAGAACATCAACGTGAATGTCACGTTCGCAAACCCGTCTAAAAGGACTATAGCAATTAGACAAGATTTACCGCTCTAATGATATTCACGGTCGGAGATATAATGTAAGTACTGTAAACTAACACATTTAAAATTCTGATCAACAAAACTTCCCGAAGTGGGCCCCAAGTACAAATCCAGCACTCAAACAAATCTGAGCCCAAACAAAATATTCTAGAAACCACAATTTCACATGAAAGACACCCAGAAGAAAAATGGTGCACTGAAGCCCCAAAACGGTGGCGGAACCGCGGCAAACCCATGGGTTCTGCGACGGTTCCGCGACGGTTCCGCGGCAGTTTTGTGGGATCAGTCTACCAAATTTCTTCTGCAGTCTTAGAAAAGCCTGCTCGATTTTCTGACATACTCAAAATAATTTTTAGACGACAAACAAATTTCGACAAAAACTTTAAATTTGGAATTGCAGTTTTGGAAATTTCGTTCGATCGATATTTTAAACATGTTAGAACAAGCTAGTATGTGTTAATGGCGTGTCTTTGATACCATGTAAGTCTACGGTAGCACCCCAACCGTCAAACCGATGCCAAATACGGAACAAAAACTTTTACAACTGGCGCTAGCACAGACTATAACCCGGATCGTGCCATTAACATAAACTAGCAAACTACAAAATGATAAAATGACTATACCGATCGATCAGTGTCCTTCGGCCTTTAGCCATCATCCCACGCTCCTCGCGACATCTCCGATCTCGCTCGATCTCTGGTCTCCTTGTCGAAGTGGCACCACGTCAACGAATCTTTATACGGGCTCCTGCCTCTAAACCGAGGCAACTCGGACATGAAGTTTGCTAGCCGACATGTCCAAGATTAAAGTAGAGATAGTGTAGAATATTTTGTCTCAAGGCACCCAAGCTATTGGGTGAAGGTAAATTGAAGTTGCCACTGGAGTGTAATGAAATGAGCAAGGGATTTTAGCAAAGGCAAAATGAAAATCAGCCCACACCAAGAATGGTGCTCGGCCATAATGCATAAATTGTTTAATCGGGAGAAGAAAAACTGGCAACTCCAAAAATAATCCCGTAACGAATTACAGGATTATCCCACAACTGTATATAGATACCCGCATTTGCATTTTGACCGAATACCAATGCAACGAGACGAAAATATCCCTACACAATATAATACTAGGATCCGGCTTAAACCAAAGCACACCAGTATTATCTGTCCGAACCATGACACGTGCACAAGTGCACGTGCATGCTCGAACCCTGCCATAAAACCATACGGCCTCTACAACGTTTCTCCCAAACTTGGAAAACTATCTGTGGGGGACTCTAAAGACTCGTCAATACCCTGACAGTGGGTTTAACTACAAGCACGTCAGCGGCACTAACTGTGCATAACGGCTGCCCATGCTTTGACCGAAAGGGAAGACGATGAGCGAACTCATCCTGGAACTCTACTGAGCCTATTAGTGACAATATCCGTACAGTCCAGTCCGTTCTCTTATGAGCATCGCATATCCGGCCTAGGGGGCTGGTAACGTCAGACCTCCAATAGCGGTATAAGTCGTGTCGGAGGGTAGCCCTGAACACCCTGAGAAAATACTGGAATACCTACCAGTAATTCTCACCTGTCTTAGCCAAGGACTTGGTGTAATGGCTCTCCTAGACACAGCGCGATCTCACCCCCAATACCGGGAGAGACGAATCCCCTGCCGATCCGCTCACTGCCTCTATGTGGCTCGGGACTGTACCCAACCAAAACCTTTTTGCACGACTCCTTTGAGCCATGGTAGGGTAGTAATCTAACCACAGTGGGAACTCACATGAGACAAATGACGATCTCAGGTCGATAAACTAACCTGTACACATGTCACCAGGGAACTGTTATCTGACGCTAGGTATAATGCCAACTGGCAGGTTCCCGGCGAGTCCTGTCCGGTGCACTCATAACCCAATGAGCACCGGTATACATCTTAGGTGAACCAAATGACACCAATGGCTTGTGAGACTGGCCACCGCCTCTCGTCGGGGTCTCGACTGTATACACTAGTCTACTCCGGAGTATCGATGACCTGTCTCGAAACTCCCACGACTAAGGACCACTTTTAAGGATGTGCTTATGGACTACCCAACTCTCACGTATATGATCGCCATCATACTGCTGGTAGTCAAGAAAGAATTCTAAGGGCTCTATCAATGTGTAATAGTGATCATGTCACCTAAAGCTGTACACGATGATAAAGACAAACCAGATAGCATACTATCATCTCGAGTAAGACTGTCCTACCGGTATAGGTCCTCCTCAATCATTGCAATTACGTGCCTGCGATCCAGTAATTGACTTTCAGGAAACTACATCCAACACAAAACTCAGAAAGAAAACCATTATTCTCAAGAAAACCATAATAATATAAGCGCGACTCTAAGGCTGAAAGAATATACACTGGTCTTCTAAGTCTATCAATAGTACAACTCTGGTTGATAGAGTTTACTAGATACAACTGAATATAATAAAAGTACAACGGTGGTCACGATGCAAGTGAACCCACCTACTAAAGCAATCACCCGGAAGGAAGCAGTGTGCCAGCAAGCTGCAACGAAACCTGTACGGCAAACCTGCAAGAACTGTGGCACAACGGGGGTGAGTTGCCAACTCGTGAGTAGAAAATATCACCGAGAAGAAATCGCATGTATGACTCTATCCTAGGTCATACAATAATATCCATATAATATATAACCTGAAACATCTGATAATGGCCAGGGTAAACATCTAACAGAAGTGTAATACCAAGTGCTCGTGTCAGTGCCTGACGTAACAACATATCATATATATGATGTGTGAATACATGAAAACAGAATACATCTAAATGAGAAAACCGTTTTCATATATCAGTGAGATTTCTGCATAAAATCGAAGTATCATTAATGAAATCAACAAAGAATCCGTGTCAAGCATCAACACAAAACATGTATCCCAATATCTCAATATCTTGGGCTCCGGCAATCCGGACTGGCCCATATAATAAAATATCAACATCTCAATATCTTGGGCTCCGGCAATCCGGACTGGCCCCTATAATCAAACCTCAAAACTACGTCGGTATCCTCCATATATCCTCCGCGTCACAAATAACCGGTCGGTAGTGCTCCCCTGCCGGGCTCAACGCCTTCATCTGCGACCATCTTGCCCCGGGGTATCGCACCGGGTCCACCATGCACCCACAGACGGTTCCTCCTCCTTCTTGAATCGGGTGTACGATACTGCTCAAGAGCTGAGAAAACTCATAGTGGACATATCTCATATCATATCACGAGAAAACCGCAATTTCTATTTTTAGAAATGATAATTAGCTTATAAAATCCTTGCGGTTTCTCCAAATCCAGAAATCTCATGGAAATCCGAAATCTCAAAATCACGATGTCAATAAACAGTGAATACTGGCATAAATCCCCATAATATTGCATGAAAAATGGGTATATGAATGCATCGGATATCAAGCAAGGAATGCAATAATTAAACTAGCATATAAAAGCAAGTGTACTAGTACTATGTCGAAACTACCAACTAGCAATTTATACAAATGAAGTAGTGTTTTCTAATGTGTACGTGACATGAAAATTACCGATGATGATGTGTGTGAGCTGGAAAATGAGTGTACGTGGGGCATACGCATCATCGGTAATGGTGCTGGTGTCCTAACAACAGGTTTCATAATAACTAATGAAAACACATATAAGCATGCAATGCGATACGAACAGCTGGAATATATGGAAAATAAATAGTAAATGCAAAAATAAAGAAATATACATTCTTATATCCGAGTCATACAGTTTTTGGTGTCTGAAATCGCACGAATCGTGGTTTTAGTAAATATAGGACTACGGGGTCTTTGAGAAAAGATGCATCCTTTTAAAAATCCGTAGTATCCCTAGGCCTTTCTTTAAAATACTTACGATTCATTAATTTTGAAAATAAGTATGACTCGAGCCCAATCTAACATCTACCTGATAACTACAGGACTAAACTAAGAGACTAAATAAAAAGGGTAAGGAAATCCAGCTAAGTCTGAGTCGATATATCTAGTAGCCAGTGATCCCGCCTCAATAGCGTCACGTACGATAAAATATATTATACAACATCCTCGAGTCGAGAGTGCAGATCAATCATCATATTTATACATCATACGGTAAAATCCATCATACGGCATCCTAAAATCGGGGTACGGTTCAATATCACATATACCTCATTATTCAACTGGTATCAATATCATCATATCATGAACTAGGGGTACTGATATACAGTCCAGTACATTCCGATACCTTCAACATATATCGCGTGTGTATGAAAACACATCGCCCAACGATCCGCTATAATATTTTGTTGTATATCATAATACGACCCAAGTCGCATATCCGATCTCATGGCATCATGCCCGATCATATAGACTCTCCTCCGAGTATCATATACTATCCTCATCATATATATATATATATATATATATATATATAGCAACACATCCACACACACACACATATACATATATACATATAACATATACACCAGAAAATATCACGTGTGCGCATGTGTGTGTGTGTGTACCTTTACACTAGGGTTTCGTAACTAAGAATTAAACTAAAAACACTAACTTCTAATATTCTAACACTATCCCTTGATCTCCTAAGGCCCTTCTTACTCTATATCCATGTTTCACAAAAACACATATAATATATATCATAACGCATTCGCGTGCTACACTACGAAACCGCGGGGGTGCTATACGCCATCCACCCGACATCCCCCATAGATATACATCTACTCACCTTGATCATTGCTTGCCAAAGTCGATGTCGCCACGCCCTTGCTTGTCGTCCCGGAATTCACACGGAGGTACCTACATGTCATAGTGTAGGGTTCCTAGGCACTCTAACAAGGTTCTACAAGGGATCAATCATGCCCGATTAAAATTTTAGCCGTGCCGAACAACCCTAAACAAGATCTTTGCTAGATTATTTAGGTTTCACATGCAAGTAAATATCATTTACCACTAAGTGAATACGAAATACAACCTTTGTAGATCATTCCTTCACTTCATAAGCTCCTTGTAGTAGTCCCTTCGCTGCGATCATCGAACTCCCGAACTCTCGGACGGCTCCATGAGAAGATGGCAACGGTTTTGCTTGAAGTCTTCGAGGCCGAAGATGATCTACGTCGAGGGAATACGAACTCAAGCTACCACTTCACCAAAGTGAAGCAAACACCCTATACTAAAGTGCTAGTCTAGTAGAGGATGGTGAAATAGGAAATGGGTACACTTTAGAATTTCTTTTCTCACTCTATTTCTCTCTCTTTATCAAACCCTAGCAAGCATTTGAAGGAGGAAGAAGATGAGCTCAAAATAGAATGGAAAAACTAATCAAGAGAGAGAGAGCTAACCATGGGTGAGTGGGTATCATATACTAACTCATCTAGAGATATAACCATGGTTAATTATAGTGGTTAGGTTTATAAATATCCTAAGTAAAACAAAACTAGTGGACTTTGGTCAATGCACTCACAAGCTTCATGAAGCTTCATGCACTTGAACAATTATCCACAAATTTATTATTTACTTTGTATATTAAAACCCCACCAATATAATTATAATGGTATGTGTCTCATACACCCATGTAGAGTGTATCAACAACCATGATACAAAATGAACACAAATAAATATATATCACATATATATTAAATTGTGCACAAGTGAGAAAAACAAATGCTTAAGTGAACCAATGTTAGTTAATGTAAATTAGTATATCACATATACAATTATGCACTAAATTATTAAATCAACACTTGACTTAATAATCTGGTTATATCACATATAACCGACTAACATCAAACGTATCGACTTATCGAATCAACCCTTGATTCGATAACCTGGTTATATCGCATATAACTGATCAATACAAACATCGCGAAAATAGAATACGGTATCACGTACTCGCATTATTCTCGGTCCCGCACATATCACATATGCGCTCCTATTTCGTTTTTCCTGAGCCAGTAAAACCTCTATGTAAGACTCTAAAGACTCGTCAATACGCCGGCAGTAGGTGATGATCATATCAAGCACCCACAAGCCGTCAGCGGTACTAGCTGGACGTAACGGCTAACCGGGTATTGAGCGATTAGAAGATCAGCAAGCAAGCCCGCTCCAACTCCTGCAAAAAGCCTGACAGTGACACTACCGTACAGTCCGGTCTCCTCGTCTGATTTGTCGCATATCATGTCTAGGGGTGGTAAACGTCAGACCCCAATAACCGATAAGTCATGCCGATATGAGGCTCATAACGGGTCGAGAAACCACTGGTAACACTTACCAGTAAATCTCTAAACCAGCTCTGGCCAGGGACTTCCCTGTTATGGCCAATCTAGCATAGCGCAACATCAACCCCCAATACCGTGAGAGACGAAACCCCTCCTATCGCTCATTGCCTCCATGCGACTCGAGACTGTACCCAAAAACCACCGTTTTGCACGTCCCCTTGGACGTGGTAAGGTGGAAATCAAAGCACAGTGGGAATCACACAAGACACTATGACGATCTCGGGTCTACAGACTAACCTACACCAGTGTCACCAAAGAACTGCCATCTGACGTGAGGTATAATACCATCTAGGAGTTCTCGGCGAGTCCGTCCAGTGTACCCAGTCTCCACTAAGCACCCGTATATCATCTCTGATGTCAAACACCAATGGATATGGGATCATCCATCGCCCATCTACATGGGTCGAGAAGGTATACGCTAGTCTACTTTGGTATATCGATGCCCCGTCTTGATACACCCACGACTAGGGACCTTGAAGGATGTACTTATGGACTACCATGTCCCCACTAGTATGATCCTCATCATAGTCCAGGTAGTCAAGTACACATCCTAAGGGCTTTACCAACATGTAACAGAGAGACAATCAGTATACACGTTAAGCTAAAGAGTAACCAGATAGCATACTATCATGTCGAGCAGGAAAGTCCTCCCTATATATGTCCAAGCATCCACTACGATATACATCTCATGTATAGTAATGGCCTCTAAGACATACATATAACTAACAATCTCCCACTTGCACTAGGTCCATCTGATAACAGTGGTTGTAGTATCTCCTACTCAACCATCCCATAAAAGTCTCTCTCTGGGAAAATGCCTTTGTGAGTGGATCAGCCGTGTTGTCCTCTGATTCTTCTCTCCTGACCTCGATCCCCTGGAGATCAACCATCTCCATGATCAGGTGACACTGCCTTAGAATATGTCTGGATCACTGATGGGACGGGCGTTCCTAAGCATAAGCCACAACTCCATTGTCACACATTGGTAGGAACGAAGTTCATCTCATGAACTAATATACACCCAGACTGCCTCTTTGGTAGTATCTTTGGTAGTGATGTATCCAGCCTTTATCATCTAGTATGCCACAGTATCTAGCTTGGTACTCTTCCAACATACCGTCCCTTTACTGAGGGTAAAGATAATGCCTGTGACTAACTTTCAGTCGTCCTTATCACTCTGGAACCTTTCCAGTGATTCTCCCCAGGATCGATTGATACCATCTCACTACAACTAGTGAGAATCCTAACATCCAATTACATCTATCTCATAGATCAAAACTTCAGGATTTAGGAGGTATCATCTTGATCCAATATGGAGAATTATTGTGATAAGCGGAGATTGACCGAGCGTAGCATAGGAAACTCCTACCCCATCAAGAGTATGTCATCCACGTACTCTACGATGATTACCACCATACTCCCTACTACCTTTTTGTATATACAAGGTTCATCTACCATTTTGATGAAGTCAAACTCTTTGACTACTACATCAAAACAGACGTTCCAACTCCGCGATGCCTGCTTTATCACATAAAACATCTTGCACACGTTTCTGCTGCTCCCACTGTCTACGAAGCCTTCTGGCTGTGTACTTATAGACGCTCTCCTCCAAAATATCATTTAGAAAAGCAGTCATGACACCTAACCACCAGATAACGTAGTCATGGTATGTAGCAGTGGCAAGTAGGATCTGGATGGAATTAAGCATAGCTTTGAAAGTCTCAACCTTTCCATGTACACCAAGTAATCTTCTCAAGATATACTTGCTCCTGATGGGAATTTAACCATTCAGATAAAGCAACCAAAGTCCATACTTTGTTGGTGTATAAGGATTCCATCTCAGATCGTTAAGCATCCAGCCATTCTTACAGAGTCCCGCTCCTGATGGCCTGCTCGAAACTAGTTGGGTCATTATCTCATGATGCATTCCTCGCTCTCACTGTCATAGAGAAACCGAAGTATCTCTCAGGTGGGTGAGGAACCCTACTAGATCGGCGGAGAGGCTGAGGTTCGTTGGAAAATATTGAATCCTCCGGTTCTACCAAATCATCAGCTGCAGTTTGTTTGGCTGGAACTCCTTCCAGTTCTACCTCATGACCACTAATTTCTTCTCAAGAAATTCCCTTTCACAAAGGTGGCATGCTGAGAAACAAAACAACTTTTGTTCCTCGGTTAGGTAGAAGATATTCACTTGCGAATGCTTGGGATATCCAACAAACATTCACATATCTGACTTTACCTCGAGCTTGTCCGGATTTTTCTTTTCAGACATAGGCCGGACAACCCCAAATCTTAACAAACTTAAGATATGGGCTCTTCCCTCTCTATATCATATATGAAGTGGTAGGCAACTGATTTGATATGAACCCTATTCAATAGGTATGCAGCTTCTCAAGTGCACAACTCCCAAAAAGAAATAGGAAATTCAGTAGTACTCATCATAGATCACACCATATCACATTGGGTGCTATTGCTCCGCCCCGATATACCATGTTGCTATGGTGTATACGGAGGAGTAATGCTGAAAAAGAATATCATTCTTCTTTAGAATGGTCCAGGAATCCCGTGCTCAAGTATTCTCCTCCCTGATCACATCAAAGGACATAATACTTATACCCGTTTTTGGTTCTCTACTTATAACTTATATTCTGTGATTATCTCAAAAGTTTCAGACTTGTGTTTCAACAGGAACATATGTCTGAATCTTGAGAGATCATCAGTGAATGTAATGAAGTATAAAGAACCGGTCCTGGCATATGTAGACAGGGGACCTTCATACATAGCATGTATCAATCCCAAGAGTTCACTAACTCTTTCTCTGTTTCCAATAAATGGAGCTATGGTTATTTTATCTTTGTGACACGACTGGCAAGTTTCACAAGATGTAAATTCAAACTGATTTAAATATGCTTTTTATGTAACTTAGCTAGTCGGGTCGCATTGATATGACCTAGTCTACAATGCCTCAAGAAAGATTCGTTCATTTCTGAACTCTTCCTCTTGTGTGTTTTTTTATACATTAAGAACTGTAGTTTGATTTAGAACGTATATGCTTTTAGATAGCGTGCCTGAACCGATCAACTCTTGATATAGAAAATGTTCAAAATATTATCCAACAATACAAAATTATATCCTTCTTTACTAAATAAATAGACTGATATGATGTTGTACATCAGGTTCGGTATCTAATGACATTCGTTCAGAATCAATGTACTCGGTTATACAGGGTGATAACTGCCAACAACTTGGCTGCAACAATTGCATCATTTTCCAACTCTTGAAATTTTATCACCCGTTCTCAGTTCTCTACCTATCTATAACCCATGTAACAGATTACGTATATGTGATCCTGATCCGGTATCTCATATCCAGAACGTAGAGGATACTGAGAAACAGTTCTCGGTAATGAACATACCCAAAGAAGATGCATCATCATGCACTTTCTTCGTTTGGGCGGCACGGGAATCCTGGTAATCCCCTATTTCCTGCTCGGTCTTATAACAGTTATAAGTTGGAGCGGGACCAACGTTTCCCAGCGCAGTAAAACAAGCGGGTTCGGTCAATACATCCGTATTATTATCTTGATTAAGGCGTGACATGGTCGCTACCTGGAGAGAGAGAGAAGAAAACACTCTGCGTGCGCTCTTGCAAGATCAGATTGGTTATATATTTTATCTAATCAGGATGGCTCCCACTATTTTTATCAAATCTTCTTTCAAACCCTAAAAGGAAAGACTAGCCGGGATTAATTACACCCTACAATTTCGCCAATCTTTCAGCCAGGCCAGTGTCGGTACTTTGAGGGAGGTTCCCCGTGCTTTCGCATGGACCTAATTAAAGTAAACCTCGTTTTCCCAGAGGTGTAACCCCATTGACACCTTTCTAGACACCTACTTGATCGGCTAATTGTAATATGTAAAACTCTCCCAGGAGTAACAATTACTCGCAGTGGGTATCGGGATCTAACTATCTCATAGAAGGTATGCAATCTCATTGCAAATTTCAACACTTGAAATTCCCGACAATTTTGCCCCTAGCGTCCCATGACCTTGACGCAGGCCAACAAACCATAGTGCGCTAGTCAAGTTCAACCCGTCATTTCTTTATTGAATTATACCCACCCGTACGACCCTTGACACAGGCCAACAAAGTCGCACGACTACCTTAATCCAATCTGCATCATATGCATAAACAGATAAATACTAGTTAGCTACCGCACACTACGCCTTGACGCAGGCCAACAAACGTAGCACGAATACTAAGTAGGACTTATCTGAAATGACGGAGGGCTACGACAGGTTTTTCTGAAAACCTATTGCGTAATGAACTTGATATCGTTGTAGAATCGAGTGAATTTTGAAATGGAGTGATTTTGAGACTTTTATTAGTTTTGCTAAAGAGGTCACTCCCGGTGAAGGGATCTTGGCTCTTTCCTTATGGAATAAGGTGCAGGATATATCATATATATCGCTATGCAAAGCAAAAACTCCAAAAGCAATCAAAAGACAAACCGAGTGTTGTAGCATCTGCCAGTTTTGCTAAAGAGGTCACTCCCGGTGAAGGGATCTCGGCTCTTTTCTCATCGAATAAGGTGCCGGATATATCATATATATCGCTATGCAAAGCAAAAACTGTAGCTACCCTTTTTCAAAATTTGATTCTACAACATCTTTTAGGTTTCTTTTCTTTCATTAATCACATTAATGAAGTCCCATCATTTAAGTCACCTAAACATCACAGATAAATACGATGTACACTTATGCCATCCGCATTCGCCTCGATGTCCCCTCATTCACCGTTAGGTTAGGTAACTAACGGCAGAGCGGGGCAGGGCTAGCGTGAGTGTAAAACATAAGTAACGTCTATATAATATATCATATATACTATATACAGTATCTATCACAACATATCAAATGATCACATCACAGATATCACAGCAGAAGAAACATATGAAACATTGGATATACTAGGACGTCCGTGTTTTATTTTGAGCCTCTATAAAATACGGATTCCACGGTCGCGATGAATAGCCAAACCCACACCCCTAGACCGCTACGAGAGCGGCAAGCAACCCTTCAAATTCTAGAGTTAGGAGACCCGGACTCGACTCCTCGAGTTGGTCTCCCACCAGACTCTAGAACCCGGTTACTTATGCTCTCCTCCTTGGGTCTACCTAATGCGGAAAAGTAAATAATATACAATGGTGACATCATCCTCATCCCGGAAGTGCCCCAATAAAAGAATATTACATACAATGAATTTTACATGAATGAAAATAAAAACCCTCATCTCACATAAAACCCCCGGCTATTCAGAACACGACGATCCAATATAATATATCCAGCAACACATAACATCACATGTCATCAACTTAAGTAAATATGCGCATCCCAATTGTCGTTGACATATAGCAACAAAACCGGCGATATCACATATTACACTTACGGACGCAGAAAAGAAAGTGTAAAACTACAACTGTTGGAATCCGCAACCTCCTTAGATATCGCATGCCTAACAATTATAAACCCCGCATTTTAGTCTCTATATAGAAAACACTTTTCAATATCTAGTCGGGCAATTCAACAAGATTCCCGATATGTGATCGAATGCTCGTCGCAAACTTTAGTAGACGGCCGCACCCCCGGATGCCGTCGACGAGGTGCACTAAGGCGGAACACCGCTGCCGCGAGCACCCAAACGGATGCTTTTGGCGACGGGGTTCTCCTACAGTCACTTGGTCGGGGCTTTGGGGCATGGCTGTCTATTAAGTTTACCCGGCGAGTATTCGCGTACGCTACGTGATTGCAACGGACTTTTGATCGCATCAAAATCCCGTGGCAACCGATCATTTGAGACTAAACTGCTATGTTTATAACATTCAAATTAGTTATCTCATAACTACTTGTGGATTCCAAATATTGTATCACCTTCCAGATAAATAGACAATGTTAAACTTTTCGATCGAGTAATCAAACACCCAAGTTTTCCTTAATAGTTCTCAACACTTGGAATTAGTTTAAAAACATCCATCACATGCCACAGTACCAATGGTCCAGCCGTAGAAGGGTCAAGCCAACGCCTCACATGTGGCAACGCCGTACTGCCCCAAATCTTAAGGTTCAAAAGGCAGTTCAAGACGGTCACATAATCGAGTTAAGGTTTGTTGTCTTCTAGAGGGTCCATTGCGTAACTTGCACGATTTAGACGTTCTTAAACTACGGAAAAATCCAACACTTAGAAATTTTCCGGCAGGGGAAAAAGTGAGTTATTGATATCCGTTCGAACTTTTTAACACGTTCTAAAAATTACCCGGAAAAAGCACGAAATTAAATTTTCCGATCGAATCAACGAATACAAAATAATCCCCAGAACACTCAACACTTGAGTCAGATTAAAAATACCCAGAAGAATGTACAAGTACCTACGGATATTACTGCACAAAACACTAACCCTAATTCTACTCGCGCAAGCAAGGTATTGCCGAGGTTCCGCGGCGCTTTGGTGGAATTGGGATGCCGTGTTTTACAGTAACTCTTAGAATTCCCTGCTGAATTTTTTGAGTATTTTTAATGCAGAAAAAATCACATTTTTACAAAATTTCCAGAGAGGGGGTCTAGTTCGATATATCGGGGTTCGATCGGAGTTTTAAATTCGTATACACGTCGCCTAATGCTCTAGCTAGGCTCTGATACCACTGTAGGGTTCCTAGACACTCTAACAAGGTTCTATAAGGCATCAACCATGCCCGATTAAAATTTTAGCCGTGCCGAACAACCCTAAACAAGATCTTTGCTAGACTATTAGGGTTTCACATGCAAGTAAATATCATTTACCACTAAGTGAATACGAAATACAAGGCTAGGCTCTGAGATACCACTGTAGGGTTCCTAGGCACTCTAACAAGGTTCTGCAAGGCATCAACCATGCCTGATTAAAATTTTAGCCGTGCCGAACAACCCTAAACAAGATCTTTGCTAGACTATTAGGGTTTCACATGCAAGTAAATATCATTTACCACTAAGTGAATACGAAATACAACCTTTGTAGATCGTTCCTTCACTTCATAAGCTCCTTGTAGTAGTCCCTTCACTGCGATCATCGAACTCCCGAACTCTCGGACGGCTCCATGAGAAGATGTCAACAGTTTTGCTTGAAGTCTTCGAGGCCGAAGATGATCTACGTCGAGGGAATACGAAATCAAGCTACCACTTCACCAAAGTGAAGCAAACACCCTATACTAAAGTACTAGTCTAGTAGAGGATGGTGAAATAGGAAATGGGTACACATTAGAATTTCTTTTCTCACTCTATTTCTCTCTCTTTATCAAACCCTAGCAAGCATTTGAAGGAGGAAGAAGATGAGCTCAAAATAGAATGGAAAAACTAATCAAGAGAGAGAGAGCTAACCATGGGTGAGTGGGTATCATATACTAACTCATGTAGAGACATAACCATGGCTAATTATAGTGGTTAGGTTTATAAATATCCTAAGTAAAACAAAACTAGTGGACTTTGGTCAATGCACTCACAAGCTTGATGAAGCTTTATGCACTTGAACAATTATCCACTAATTTTGTATTTACTTTGTATATTAAAACCCTACCAATATAATTATAATGGTATGTGTCTCATATACCCATGTAGAGTGTATCAACAACCATGATACAAAATGAACACAAATAAATATATATCACATATATATTAAGTTGTGCACAAGTGAGAAAAACAAATGCTTAAGTGAATCAATGTTAGTTAATGTAAATTAGTATATCACATATATAATTATACACTAAATTATTAAATCAACACTTGACTTAATAATCCGGTTATATCACATATAACCGACTAACATCCAACGTATCGATTTATCGAATCAACCCTTGATTCGATAACCTGGTTATATCGCATATAACTGATCGATACAAACATTGCGAGAATAGAATACGGTATCACATACTCGCATTATTTTCGGTCCCGCACATATCACATATGCGCTCCTATTTCTTTTTTCCTGAGCCAGTAAAACCTCTATGTAGGACTCTAAAGGCTCGTCAATACGCCGGCAGTAGGTGATGATCATATCAAGCACCCACAAGCCGTCAGCGGTACTAGCTGGACGTAACGGCTACCCGGGTATTGAGCGATCAGAAGATCAGCAAGCAAGTCCGCTCCAACTCCTGCAAAAATCCTGGCAATGACACTACCGTACAGTCCGGTCTCCTCGTCTGATATGTTGCATATCATGTCTAGGGGTGGTAAATGTCCGACCCAAATAACCGATAAGTCATGCCGATATGAGGCTCGTAACGGGTCGAGAAACTACTGGTAACACTTACCAGTAAATCTCTAAACCAACCCTGGCCAGGGACTTCCCTGTTATGGCCAATCTAGCATAGCGCAACATCAACCCCAAATACCGGGAGAGACGAAACCCCTCCTATTGCTCATTGCCTCCATGCGACTCGGGACTGTACCCAAAAACCACCGTTTTGCACGCCCTCTTGGACGTGGTAAGGTGGAAATCAAAGCACAGTGGGAATCATACAAGACTCTATGACGATCTCGGGTCTATAGACTAACCTGCACCGGTGTCACCAGAGAACTGCCATCTGACGTGAGGTATAATACCATCTGGGAGTTCTCGGCGAGTCCGTCCAGTATCCCCAGTCTCCACTAAGCACCCGTATATCATCTCTGATGTCAAACACCAATGGATATGGGATCTGTTGGAGATAGTGCCCTCATAGTCAATTATTGGATCGCAGGTACGTGATTGCAATGATTGCGGAGGACCTATCCCGGTAGGACAGTCTTACTCGAGATGATAGTATACTATCTGGTTTGCCTTTATCAGTCGTGTACATGTTCAGGTGACTGATTGCATGTTACACTTTGATAGAGCCCTTAGGATCTTGCTTTACTACCAACAGTATGATGGCGATCATATACGTGAGAGTTGGGTAGTTTAGATGCATATCCTTAATTGTGGTCCCTAGTCGTGGGAGTTTCGAGACAGGGCATCGATACTCCGGAGTAGACTAGTGTATACAGTCGAGACCCCGACGAGGGGCGGTGGCCGGTCTCACAAGCCACTGGTGTAAGTTGGATCACCTAAGATGTATACAGGTGCTCATTAGGTTATGAGTACACCGGACAGGACTCGCCGGGAATCTGCTAGTTAGTACTATACCTATCGTCAGATAGCAGTTCCCTGGTGACATGTGTACAGGTTAGTTCATCGACCTGAGGTCGTCATTTGTCTCGTGTGAGTTCCCACTGTGCTTTGATTACTACCCTACCACGGCTCAAAGGAGTCGTGCAAACAGGTAGCTTTTGGGTACAGTCTCGAGCCATATGGAGGCACGTGAGCGGATCGGCAGGGGATTCGTCTCTCCCGATATTGGGGGCGAGATCGTGCTGTGTCTAGGAGAGCCATTACACATAGCCCACGGCCGTGGCAGGAGATTTACTGGTAGGTACTCCAGTAGTATCTCAGGGTGTTATTGGGCTTCACTCCGACACGACTTATACTGCTTCTGGGGGTCTGACGTTACTAGCCCCCTAGGCGGATATGCGATACTCATTGACGAACGGACCGGACTGTATATACATTGTCACTGTTAGGCTCAGTAGGGTTTCTGGATGTGTTAGCTCATCGGCCACCCTTGAGTGCGCTCATCAGCCTCCCTTAAGATTCAGTCCGTGGGCAACCGTTACGCATAGCTAGTGCAGCTGACGGTTTGTGGTTAAACCCACTGCCAGGGTACTGAAGAGTCATTAGAGTCCCCCACAGACAGTTTTCCAAGTTTCGGGCGAAACGTTGTAGAGGCCGTATGGTTTTATGGCAGGGTTCGGAAAATGCACGTGCGTTTACGCACGTGTCGGTTTTCGGACAGATGATACTAGTCGGCTTTGGTTTAAGCCGGATCCGAGTATTATATTGAGTAGGTATAATATCTTTGTCTCAGTTGCATTTGTATTCGGTCGTAATACAAATGCGGGTATATTTATACAGTTTCGGGGTTATCCTAAAAGTCGTTTCAGGATCACTTTTGGAAGTTGCCAGTTTCCAGTTTTCTATCAGCCGTCTTTTAACATTTGGTTAAAGACGGATTTATCTTTTCTTCAGATATGAGTGAGTCATCATTCTAGATGCTTCTAGAAGTGATGATGAGGCATATGACTCATTAGTGCATTAATGGTTTCATTTATTACTTGATGAGGTGTATTAGTGATTCATCCTTTATCATTAAAGCTTTTTGTTTTGCTTTAGATCTTTTCATATGATAAGGTTATTTGTTATGGTCACCTCCCTCCTCCTACACTCACCTCCCTCCTTGATAAAAGTGGCCGGCCCTCTCTCTCCTCATTCACTTGATGCTTGATTAATTTTGTAGAAGAGATATGATAGTATTTGGGTGCATGGAAATTTCATCACTTCATTTTCTTTCCATCACCAAATTCCCTCGGCAGCTTCATTAACCGATCGTCCACAGATTTGGACGAAGTGAGACAAAGTCATCTACTCATTCTCTACATCAATTCTTGGTCATCTCTTTTAGCAAACTTGACGATCGAGTTGCCTCGAGTCAGAGGCGGGAGCCCGTTTAAAGAATCGGTGATGTGGTGCCACCTCGACGAGGATATCGGAGTTCGACGAGATCGGAGCAGCCGCAACGGAGCATGGGATGATGGTTAAAGAACGAAGGACTCGGATCGTTCGGTATAACCTTTCTACACTCTTTACAGTTTGTTAGTTTAGCAATAATGGCAGATCCGGGTTAAAGTATACGATAGCGCCAGTTTAAAAGTTTTTGTTCCGTATTTGGCGTCTGTAGACGGCCGGGGCGCTAGCGTAGACTTACAGTGGTATCAGAGCCTAACCATTTTGCTATACTAACTTGTGCTAACGCGTTCAAAACATCGATCGAACCGAAAATCAAAAACGGCAAAATCCTAACCCGACAGTTTCTGTTGATTTTAAATGATCTCAAAAATTATTTCTGGATGTCTTAAAAATCAGATCAGGGTTTTCTAAGAACTACGACGAATATTGGGGTCGTGATCCCTCCAAGATGCCGCGGAAGAGCGGCCAAACCCATGGTTTGGCCGCGCAACCGCGGCCACGTGGGGAGCACGTGCTCCGAAATTTTGTCAGTTGGTTCTCTGTGGGGTTTTGGGGTTTTTGGTATATTTAGTTTTGGCCCAGATTTTGTTACTGTTCACCAGTAAGCTGTGGGGCCCACTTTTTGATTTTTGGTCTTTGGTCGATCGAAATTTAAACACGTTAGTTTACAGTGCTTACATTATATCTCCGACCGGGAATGTCATTTGATCGGTAAACCGCGTCTGATTGCTATAGTTCTTTTAGACGGGTTTGCGAACGTGACATTCGCGTTGATGTTCTGTGTTGTGCTGTGATGTTGCGGATTTGTCGTGGTGGATAGCAGTGTGCAATGGTAGTACAGTTTGAGTTTATTTGTACATTTGATATTGCGGGGCGAGCGTCCAACTTGTGGACAGCCGTCACTGCCTGTTGTATAATATTCTTTTGGGGCACGACCAGGTTGCGGTCGATGTACCTATTGTACTATTTTTCATTACTGTACTAGGTTTTACCCCGCGACGGAGTGCACGGATAGCCGGGTTCTGGAGGGCAACGGGTCCGCATCTCATGGCTTTGGGAGGCAGAGGGGCCCCACTCTAAAATTGGCAGACTATTCGCCGCACTCGTAGGGGGTACAGGTTGACCCAAGGAGGGGTGCCCAAGATTACCGGATTCCGTGAAGTGCCGGGTGTTCCATTCACTATGCTGTGAGGACTACCTCGCTTCAGGTTTTGGCAGGTAACTTGCCGCACCCGTAGGGGTCTAGGTTTCATTGCACAGGCTATCCACACGACAGGGGAACGTCGGGTTTCAGCAGCGGCTCTGTGAAACCCGGGGATCCCAGATTATCTGTATTGTTCTGTGATGCTTATTACTTTTCTGTAATGTTGCATATTATCACGCCTGGAGCGATTATGTATATTGGTTTATATACTATTAGATGTTGTATATGTTTTACACCCGCGCTAGTCCAGTCCCCGCTCTGTCGTTAGTTAAGTAACCTAA
Source organism: Agapanthus africanus (assembly GCA_030015575.1). Lineage (NCBI taxonomy): Eukaryota > Viridiplantae > Streptophyta > Magnoliopsida > Asparagales > Amaryllidaceae > Agapanthus > Agapanthus africanus. The sequence continues at coordinate 288,017,636 of CM057347.1, forward strand.
CGGGTGATGACGGGACCCAGTGACGAATGCGGATGGCATATACGTACATTTTATTTTCGTTCTTTTCTGGTGTGATTGATTGATGGGACTGCGTTGATTCTGATCAATGCAAAGTAAAAACAAACCTGTTTTAGTTGTTGGAACAATTTTAAAAAGTGTTATTGCAAAGACGTTTCCTTTTGTTATGCATAGCGGTATTCGGTGTGAATATCCAGCACCTCATTCGACGAGGCAAGGGCTGATATCCCTTCACCGGGAAAGACCCCTTGGACAGAAGTTTGCGTCAGGGTAATAACTTTACTATAGTCGATTACAAGTTGCTTTGCATAGCGGTATTCAGTGGAATATCCTGCACCTCATTCCACGAGGAAAGAGCCGAGATCCCTTCACCGGGAGTGACCTCTTTAGCAAAGGTTTTCGTCACTATATTTTAAAAAGCTATCAGGTTCCTTCAGCGATATCAAGTTCACTACGCTAAAGGTTTTTCGCCAAAAACCAACCGTAGCCCTCCGTCGTTTCTTATGGATGGTCAGTAGTATTCAAGCTATGTTTGTTGGCATACGTCAAGGCATAGTGTTTGGTAGCTGCTGGGTATTCATTTGTTGCATAGATAGATGAGTTGGTTTGGGACAGTCGTATTACCTTGTTGGCATACGTCAAGGGTATGTACGGGTGGGTTCAAATTAACAAGATAATGACGGGCAGAACTTGACATGTGACTTATGATTTGTTGGCATACGTCAAGGTCATAAGAGCATGGGGCATAAAAATTATCGGGAGTTTCTAAAGAAACTGAAACTTGCCAAGTGTGCGCATACCTTCTAGAGTATGAGTAACGTGGATGCATTCCATCACGTTATCATGCGATGAGAGTTGGATCCCGATTCCCACTGATGAGTTGGTTTACTCTTCGGGTGATCCCGATTGATTCTTCTTTAGGTTTGGAGGAGAATTTGACAGGACAGTAGGAGGTTTCCGGATTAGATAAAGTTATGACCATTCTGATCTAGGTTAGAGTGCACGCAGAGTGTTTCTTTTCTCTCTCTCTTTTTGGCAGCGACCTTTGACCGACCCTAGACTATGACTCAGTGACCAGGTTGACCGAACCTTCTTAAAATACTGGCTTTTGGATTGTCTATGTTGCATAAGTCATTGCCACTCCTTCTTTTACCCTTAGCATTTCTCAGAACACCCGTATTACTACGGATATCCACTTCCATTGGATAGATCCATCGTATGGTTATATACGAACTCGAAGGGACTTCTTCGAGGATGGATCCAGGTTCAGGAGAAATAGAATTGGTTTATTCAGTTGTCTTTTATTATCACCTTCTCTCAGGTTGCGAGAGCTCCTTGGTTTAGGAGAGTACACCTATTACGCTTATTGGATAGTCTTATTCCAAACCATAGGCTGGTGCCGAAAGGTAGGGAATGAAGAAAACCAATTAGCCTAAGTAGGGTGTGCAGAAGGTAATATGTAAAGACAAAATAAAGGGATTAGAAAGAGGGCAAAGTAAATTGCGACTGATATCATTCACGACCAAAACCGCGTACTTCATCGCCGCTCCTATTTCACCTTTAAAAAGAATAAGGTATTATTCAGTTGTCTTTTATCGTCACCTTCTCTCGAGATGCGAGTACTCCTTGGTTTAGGAGGGTACACCTATTATGCTTACTGGATAGTCTTCTTCCAAACCATAGGCTGGTGCCGAACGGTAGGGAAGGAAGAAAACCATTTAGCCTAACGATGGTGTACAGAAGGTAACGACTAAAGACAAATAAAGTGATTTGGAGAGATGGCAATAAAATATACGGTTGAAGTCATGAATTGGATTATGGAAGAGGCATTGCTATGAATACCAGGATACCCCTACGAAACATTTTCATGTTTCAGTGCATTGTTAAAGAAAAACTGTTTTCCCGATTAGACACTTACTCCAAGGGTATGTATTTACCAGGTTTCATTCTCATATCTGTATGGTTTTACAGATGATGAGTGGGAGTAAGATATTGGGAATTAGGTGATCATCCTCATTATATCGGAATTCGTTGTAATTGGTGATATTTGAGGAAATCGCCAGGGTACAGTTTTCCACCTACAACGCACAGGTTATTAGTTGTTTAACTCAGCGGACTTATACAGAGTATTGTATGTTGTCCAGTGTCCATCAGGATAAAGGGGTAGGTCCTCGTACTATGTTCTGTTTACTTATAACTTCTCTAGTATTTAGACGAGTGTTTCGTAGAAATACAAGGTCTAAGTTTTGAGAAGTTGTGGGTATAAGAATAAAGTAGAGAACCAGGTATCACAAGTATCGGGATTCTTCAAAGAGATCGAAGATGTAGATTCTTGTGATTGGTATTCAGATGATAGTGATGGTTTTGAGAAACGTGTTTCTCTTTCAGGTTACTCATAATTGGATGGTTTCCTAAGTTGAGTAATGCTGATTAGCCTCTTTCCATTAAGTTGATATGCACTGGAGACAGCTGCATGATTTGAATATAGTTCCAATTAAATAAGTGCCAAAGTTTCTGTACTGGATATAGAATGGATCGTACCTTAAAAGAAATTAAGGTACGGGGAGTTGTCCAGCTTTTGCTTAAAACCAGACTCTAGATAACTCAGGGCACGTTTCTGTAGTAGCTGTTTGTGGGTTGACCCTGGCTATGACGAGGGTTGATATTCTACCATTTGGAAGATCAATAGTGATATTGTTCTTGACTCGCCACAGTTTTAAGTAAAATGGATCTTTTTCAGAAAACAGTAGTGGGAGTATGGTAGAACTGGAAGTGATTCCAGAACCGCGAACGATTACGGAAAATTTAATAGGACCTATACATTCAATCAGGTTTGACATTCCAATAGCCACTCCACAGATATGGTAGGTAACCTCAGACACCCGAGAGGTACTTCGGTAGCCTCAAGGACGGTGACAGGGAGGTTCTTATCTACCCAGACTTGACACTACTGTTGTTCCAGACTATGAGACCAGGCAGGAGGATAAGTATAGAGTCGTTCTAAACTAGCTTTAGAAGTGTACGTGTATATTATTCTGCCAGAGGGTTGTCGTATTCAGTGGGAGCAGCGGAAGCATAGTGAGCAAGTAGCTTATGTCTATTTATAGACAAGAGCAGTTATAGCGGAGATAGATCATCTAATTTTGATGTGACAGTCATGGGTTTGACTTCAATCAGAATAAGGGATGGATCTGTTAAGAAGGTAGTAGAGTGTGATGTCATGGTATTTGGATGACATACACAGAATAGGAAGTAAAATTCCTATACTACGATCGGTTGTACTGTGGTCGTCACACAGTTGTTTCTCCAGACAGGACATGGATATAATATTTGACATTCTGGTTTCTGGATCTATGGTTTTAGATCTGGATTTGGGTAGTTTCCCAATGTGGGTACTTTGACAGATATTCTAATGGTTTTTAGAATAGTTGACTCCTAGCATAGTAGTGTACCTGCAGGTGATGGAGTCACCCTCTCTAAAGGTGTCGTATAGACTAAAGGGGAGAGGGATGTGCATGATTGGCAGATCACTTGCTTAGGCAATTGAGTCAATCATGAGATGTCAAGTACCGCACCAAATGTTGTTTTTTGCACTAGATGCAATAAGTTTGTATTAATCCAATCCTGGAGAAACATAAGGAAGCAGTTTTAGAACATTGGTACATGTTCTACGGATTTGATAACGGCAGCCTCTTTCGGGAGACGGTTATCATTCCAGGCTTCAAAGATGACATGGATGACAGAGTGATTGTCAGAGTTTTAGTTTTCCCTCAGACGAGGGACAGTATTATGGACAGGTGGTTCCAGAGGATACTGTGGGTGGCTTGGTGCCGGATACTGATTGGTTTCAGTGATCCATACAGTCTAAGAAGTTTGGATATGGAGTTCATTTATGAACTAAGGTCCCATCAGATATCCAGACATATTCTAAGACAGGTACTACTCAATTCGGGAGATGGCTTTCTCCGCGAACTTGAGATTAAGAGAGATATTGAAAGAAACTTCTAGGCGGATCCACTCACTGAGGCTATTTCTCGAACACAATAGTTTTACAAACGGGCTTTGTGAAACTGATTAGTAGAGAAGTTGGATGTTCGGTTTCACACGGGCTGTGAGTAGTCGACATCGCAATAATTAGCCTTGAGTGCAAGTGGGAGATTGTTGGAGATAGTGCCCTCATAGTCAATTATTGGATCGCAGGTACGTGATTGCAAGGATTGCGGAGGACCTATCCCGGTAGGACAGTCTTACTCGAGATGATAGTATACTATCTGGTTTGCCTTTATCAGTCGTGTACATGTTCAGGTGACTGATTGCATGTTACACTTTGATAGAGCCCTTAGGATCTTGCTTTACTACCAACAGTATGATGGCGATCATATACGTGAGAGTTGGGTAGTTTAGATGCATATCCTTAATTGTGGTCCCTAGTCGTGGGAGTTTCGAGACAGGGCATCGATACTCCGGAGTAGACTAGTGTATACAGTCGAGACCCCGACGAGGGGCGGTGGCCGGTCTCACAAGCCACTGGTGTAAGTTGGATCACCTAAGATGTATACAGGTGCTCATTGGGTTATGAGTACACCGGACAGGACTCGCCGGGAATCTGCTAGTTAGTACTATACCTATCGTCAGATAGCAGTTCCCTGGTGACATGTGTACAGGTTAGTTCATCGACCTGAGGTCGTCATTTGTCTCGTGTGAGTTCCCACTGTGCTTTGATTACTACCCTACCACGGCTCAAAGGAGTCGTGCAAACAGGTAGCTTTTGGGTACAGTCCCGAGCCATATGGAGGCACGTGAGCGGATCGGCAGGGGATTCGTCTCTCCCGGTATTGGGGGCGAGATCGTGCTGTGTCTAGGAGAGCCATTACACATAGCCCACGGCCGTGGCAGGAGATTTACTGGTAGGTACTCCAGTAGTATCTCAGGGTGTTATTGGGCTTCACTCCGACACGACTTATACTGCTTCTGGGGGTCTGACGTTACTAGCCCCCTAGGCGGATATGCGATACTCATTGACGAACGGACCGGACTGTATATACATTGTCACTGTTAGGCTCAGTAGGGTTTCTGGATGTGTTAGCTCATCGGCCACCCTTGAGTGCGCTCATCAGCCTCCCTTAAGATTCAGTCCGTGGGCAACCGTTACGCATAGCTAGTGCAGCTGACGGTTTGTGGTTAAACCCACTGCCAGGGTACTGAAGAGTCATTAGAGTCCCCCACAGACAGTTTCCCAAGTTTCGGGCGAAACGTTGTAGAGGCCGTATGGTTTTATGGCAGGGTTCGGAAAATGCACGTGCGTTTACGCACGTGTCGGTTTTCGGACAGATGATACTAGTCGGCTTTGGTTTAAGCCGGATCCGAGTATTATATTGAGTAGGTATAATATCTTTGTCTCAGTTGCATTTGTATTCGGTCGTAATACAAATGCGGGTATATTTATACAGTTTCGGGGTTATCCTAAAAGTCGTTTCAGGATCACTTTTGGAAGTTGCCAGTTTCCAGTTTTCTATCAGCCGTCTTTTAACATTTGGTTAAAGACGGATTTATCTTTTCTTCAGATATGAGTGAGTCATCATTCTTGATGCTTCTAGAAGTGATGATGAGGCATATGACTCATTAGTGCATTAATGGTTTCATTTATTACTTGATGAGGTGTATTAGTGATTCATCCTTTATCATTAAAGCTTTTTGTTTTGCTTTAGATCTTTTCATATGATAAGGTTATTTGTTATGGTCACCTCCCTCCTCCTACACTCACCTCCCTCCTTGATAAAAGTGGCCGGCCCTCTCTCTCCTCATTCACTTGATGCTTGATTAATTTTGTAGAAGAGATATGATAGTATTTGGGTGCATGGAAATTTCATCACTTCATTTTCTTTCCATCACCAAATTCCCTCGGCAGCTTCATTAACCGATCGTCCACGGACTTGGACGAAGTGAGACAAAGTCATCTACTCATTCTCTACATCAATTCTTGGTCGTCTCTTTTAGCAAACTTGACGATCGAGTTGCCTCGAGTCAGAGGCGGGAGCCCGTTTAAAGAATCGGTGATGTGGTGCCACCTCGACGAGGATATCGGAGTTCGACGAGATCGGAGCAGCCGCAACGGAGCGTGGGATGATGGTTAAAGAACGAAGGACTCGGATCGTTCGGTATAACCTTTCTACACTCTTTACAGTTTGTTAGTTTAGCAATAATGGCAGATTCGGGTTAAAGTATACGATAGCGCCAGTTTAAAAGTTTTTGTTCCGTATTTGGCGTCTGTAGACGGCCGGGGCGCTAGCGTAGACTTACAGGATCATCCATCGCTCATCTACATGGGTCGAGAAGGTATACGCTAGTCTACTCTGGTATATCGATGCCCCGTCTCGATACACCCATGACTAGGGACCTTGAAGGATGTACTTATGGACTACCATGTCCCTACTAGTATGATCCTCATCATAGTCCAGGTAGTCAAGTACACATCCTGAGGGCTTTACCAACATGTAACAGGGAGACAATCAGTATACACGTTAAGGTAAAGGGTAACCAGATAGCGTACTATCATGTCGAGCAAGAAAGTCCTCCCTATATATGTACAAGCATCCACTACGATATACATCTCATGTATAGTAATGGCCTCTAGGGCATACATATAACTAACACATAGCGTATCGTATCACATTAAAATCCGATTCAAAACCAAAACGACACGCGAGATGCCTATAGGTTAGAACTTATAGCCTACGCATGTTAATGAACCAAACAACACCCGATATCGACGTACAAACGTCAAGTGATCGAGATAAAACACAATATCCAAAAATTCAAGTCAGGAACATCTTCGAAACCAAAACAACAACTTACAAAACTTGCTCCAGATTTTAATTCAGGTGAAATAGGGATAAACAAATAGTACTGGGGTGTAGTATAGGGGGTATATGAGCTACATACCAAACCTAGACCCCAATTTCCACCACTTGGCCGGCCACATACCCTAAATTTCCGGCCTGCTCGGCCAAAGAGGCTTGGTTGGGGTTCGTATTTGCAGGGTGGTCTCCTAATGGTCTATCTAGGTTAGTGGTGTTGCAAGTTATTCTAGTAAAAGTCCCGGGTCACTCCAGATTCCCTGCACTCACAATTTAACACAAAACCGACATTTCGGTATCTAATTCACATTTCATGGTCTAGGCTCTGTTTGGTCCAGGTTTCTAACATTAAAAGGGGTTTGTAGTCACTAATACACTCGCATGCATCATCAAACTCAAGGAAAACCCTAACCCTCTTCTAGAATTTTTCAAAAGTCACAAAATCTAGCTAAACCAATTCTAAACTAAAGTTGAAGCTAAAGGAAATGAAACCCTACACTTAAAGTGAAAGAATTACCTCATTTGGAAACTCAAGAATTTTCTTGAGTTGCCCCAAGTGCTCAAAATCCTAGCTTTCTTGGTTCCCCATGCTTGTAGTGAGCTTGTGCACATTTTTTGTGAAGAGCGTGCAAGGTTTTGATGTATTTTTGGGGGTGAAGTGAGGTGTGTATGTGGTGGAGGAGGTGAGGGCAGCCATGAGGAGAAGTGAAGAGAAAATGAGGAAGATGATGAAGTGAAACACAATGAGCCTTGGTCAATGAGACCCATCACCTCTCTCTCTCTCTCTTCTCTCTCTTGCCCATACTTCATATTTTAATCCTTTTTCCTTTTCTTTTCTTTTTAACTCCAACAAAATAATTAAAGAACCAAGTAACAAAGAAATGATGCATGGTTTTAAATTAACAAAAGAAATGTAACAAGTATATAACATGACATGGTGCATGTCACATGCAAAAATCATACTTAATACACAATTAGTGAACATTAATCACGCTTAGACATAAACTTGTATATAAGAAATTATATGATAATTAATAAAATGTCTAAATCTCACCGTTTCTTTAAAAATTAACCTTCGCTAAAATTTTCCAATATTTCCCAAACAATCGGTATATAATTATACCCCTTTCATTAAAACTAATTTCCACACATTAAAATATTCCTAATATTTATTATTTTAATTATTTAATCTCCCAAAAATAATATTTTATTTTTTTCCTGAAATGTTACAATGTGAGTTTAGAATGATTCATTTTCATCTCCATGAAAAGCTAGAGAGAAAAAGGTGAAGGTGCTCTCTCTTGAACTTGAGAAGAAAAATAGTGTAGAGAGAATGGTGCATAGAATAAAGAGAGTGTGTATATAACCATATGTAAGTATGCGGTGCAATGGTCGCAACAATTGTAGACCAAGCGGAAGCAAAAAATCAAAATTTTAAAGTGAAGGAATGTATCGATTACTATCAAGGTCAATATTTACAAGTAATTACGAAATGAAAAGAGAGCAAAATCTAGAGGCTACAACCTTTGTAGCGCGTTAACCACCTCTCTTTAGACTTCGGCTAGTCTCTACGAAGCCCGGAACAAGCTTGCTCAATGATCTACTTGCCGAAGATGATCCACCTTGAGATAACTCCAACACAAGTTTTAGCCTCAAATTGATCTTATAAAAATGAAGCAACCCACTAATTAAACTTGCTAACGATGATTAGTAGGAGATGTAGAATAATTAGCTCACTTAATTTTTCTCTTTTCTTTTTCCATTCCCCACTTGAAGAAAATCAAGAGGTGTCATGGAGGATGAGTGTATGAAGAAGATAAGAATGGCTTCGATGAGAACAAAAAACATATCCTCAAAATGAGTCATCAAAAGAAGCAACACTTTATCAATTTTACAACCATCTTGTTAGATATGTATGCCCTAGAGGCAATTATTGTAATTGTTGGACATGCATATATCTATAGGATAATCTTTCTCAATATGATATTATGCTATTTGGTTTGGCTTTATCATTCATGTGTATGGTTCTACTTGTTACTACTGTCGCTAATACATGTTGATAAAGCCCCTAGGATATTTGCTTGACCGCCAGGATTGTGATGCAGATCATAGTAGTGGAGCCTAGGTAGTTTATAAGCATATCCTTAAATGTTCCTAGTCGAGAGGATATCGAGACAGGGCATCGATGTTCCAGAGTAGACTAGTGTGTATGTTTCTTGACCCTTGTAACGTTACAAAATAATAAAATATTATTTTTGGGAATTTTTATAATTTAATATTATTTTAATGAATATTTTAATATTCCGGTATAATTAAATACAAATAAATGGGGAAAAATTATGGAAAATTCTAAAATAGGGTATTTTATGGAATTATGCCATTTTAAAGTTTTTATGATTAGTTTGACACTAATTTAGAGCTAATCGCGATTAAAAATCGCTAATCGAATTTTTGACATTTTTTGTGCAAAACATGCACATATCATTTTGGACTTGTGTTACATTATTCTTACCATGGCTTTTACTTTGTGTCTACTATTTGAATGAGAAGGTTTTGGAAAAGAAAAGAAAAGGATTTTGAATAAAGAAATAGGTATGGTGAGAGAGAGGGTAGGTGAGGGTGTTGACCTAGCCATTTCCTCTCATTTCTTCATCACATTTCTCTCTCCTTCCTCTCTAGAGCTGCTGTTGCTCCTGCTCTTCCCTTTCTCTCCATCACCTTCAATCCCCCAAAACACTACAAAAAATCATCTCAGAACCCCATTCTCTCTTCACAAAACATGCTCACAAGCTCGAGAGGAACGCATTGGACTAAGGAAGAGTGGATCCAGAGGACTTTGAGCAACTCAAGAAAATTCTTGAGTTGCCAAAGGAGGTAAATTCTGCAACCTTAGAGTAGTATTTCATTTCTTGTGCATCAATACTAGTTTCATATCGATATGGTGTCGTTTGTGGACTTTGGAGAATTCTAGTTAGGGTTTAGGGTTAGACCTGAAATAAAAAAGTGAAATTGAGGCTTGTGGTGACCCTAGAACCCCTGGTGTGATGATAGATTGAACCAAACCTGAAGCTAAAACACAGAATACGGATTTATGAGACGATGTCGGGGAAAAACAGTGAATCTGTGATCGTATTTAGGAATCTGCTATCACCCCGAGACCCCTAAAATAAAATTGAGTTGACAATGAGATGAGCAGGCAACCTGGAACCACCACACCAAACCCTAGCCCCTACCTCCTTCCCCAGGCCGCAGATTTAATCCTTCTGGCCGCAATTTGCGGTCAGAGCAGGAGGGATTTGTCTCGTTTTTGGTACATGGCCCTATTTTGAGTAGTCTTGACCCATGGCATGTGCAATTTTGTCTTTTTCCAATCAGGGTAAAATCTGGGTTCATTTTTCTATGTTGGCGCATGGTTTATGACTTGTTTTAGCATGGATTTTTGTATTTGGTGATTCGTTTCTGTTGGGTGGCGTTTGGACGTCAACGACAAGTGGATATTGATCGTGTTTACATGCGAGACGATAGGTTTTTACCTATGCGAGTAGCGTGTGCTGTTTTGGTTTTCCGATGTGATTTTCATGTGCTTTAGCGTTTGTGATATACTTATAGGTACCCTACTTGATGTTGAGGCGAAGAAGATGAAAATGGAGACATCGGCATCGGCACACGAGAAGCAAGGTGAGTAGATTTATATCTACGGGGAGAAGTCGGTGGATGGCGTATAGCACCCCCGCAGTCCGTGGTGATGTATACGAATACGTATACACACGTATATTTATTATGTGTTGTTTAAGTTTATTGATGGTAATAATGGAAGTATTGATGATAATGATGTATTAGTTTAGTATAGTGCGAAACCCTAGAGTAGTGATTTCACCCACATATACACGTACACATATACTTGCATACATTCTTTCATTTATCTGTGCGCATTTGGAGGTGTGTATATCTACACATGGGTATGGGACTATGTGTTTATATATGGGATTTGAAGATGATACATGGGATTACGATGAGTCGATGAGATTTGATCTGAGGGCGTGAGATTCGGCGATATGACAGAGTTCATATTTGAGATGCGACATGATGGTTTTAGCGGGCCTTTAGGCATGTGTTTTACCCCGCATTCATATTTATATAGATGGTATCGATGGTACTAGACTTAGACTTGTACCCTAGATTATGTGATATGATGGTAGTGATACCTAATATGTGATGAGATGAATGTGATATTGACCCGTACCCAGCTATTGGGATGCCGTACGATGATTTACCGTACGAGTTTTATATTGATGTTAGATCCGCACTCATGACTCGAAGATGTTATACGATATAATGTATCGTACGTGATACTATTGAGGCCAGATCACCGACTATTGTGTATATATATATATATATCGACTCAGATTTAGGTGGTTTCCATACCCCTGCCGATTGACTTGATAGTTGGGTCTGTAGTTCGCATAGTAGGCGTTAGACTAGACCCGAGTCATACCTATTTCAAAACTAACGAATTGGGGATATTTTAAAGATAGGCAAAAAGGGATTCTACGGATATTTTCAAACGACACATCTTTTCTTAAAACACCATAGCCCTTATTTTACCAAAATCCCTGATTCTTCTTATTTCAAAAGGCAAGGCTGCATGATATAGTTATTGAGATAGATTCTTTACTGTTGCGTTGATTATTCGATTCCGCATATTCATGCTATTTGCATTGCATTGCTTGTGTTTATTGATATATTACATTCATGCTGCTAGGACACCAGCACCATTATCGATGATGCGTATGTTCCACGTACACTTGTTTGCCGGCTCACACACTTCATCATCGATAATTGCCATGTCACTACACTGTAGTACTGTTGCATTCAGGATATGATTCTTGCATGACAAACTGATATGCTTACATTTCTTTTACATGTCATATACATCATGCTTTCTGATTATACGCATTGAGAGTTGCTGTTTCCATGATATTTCTGGATTTGGGAACCGTGGTATTTCAAAAGAGAATATGTCATTGCTTTAAAAATCCGGTTACCCTTGATATGATATTTCAGTGCGTCCACCATGTGTTTTCTCGGTGCTGAGAGCGACATGTGAAACCCGATTCGAGGAGTGGACGAGCCGATTGCGGGTACATGGTGTACCCGGTATAGTTCCCCTCGGCAAGATGATCGAAGGACTTTGCCGATTGAGCCTGGAGGTGGGCGAGTACCTACCGGTGATTGGTTGGACTTGGCGGTTATCCGGAGGATACCGACAAGAGTCGATAGATGGATATGGGCGTACTGCTGGGGCCGAGGGCCGATTCCGCAGGTGGAGCCCGATATACGAGGATTTACGTGCCGATGCTGGGCACAGTTTTCATGATGTTTTCGAGTGTCGATGCTGGGCACTCCGGTTCCATGATTTTGACGTGTCGCGAGGGACACAGGTGGTTTATATCCTCATATTTCCATGCATATGCTGATGATATTTACATGCATGATGGTTATTGTCATTGGGTGACGAGTGGACGGGATCCACGTATATGCAAATTGATTTCATTGATCATACCTCACATTTAAGATATGTTATTATCCGAGGCACTGGCACGAGCACTTGGCACTACACTCATGTATAGAGATTACATTGCCAGTTTAGCATGCTTCAGACTTATTCATATTGAGGTTTATTTATATCTGTTTGTATTGACCTAGGATGGGTCATACATTCGATCCCTGCTTGTAGATATTTTCTATTCACGAGTTGGCAACTCACCCCCGTTGTGCCACAGTTCTTGCAGGTTTTTACCGTACAGATTCCATAGCGGCTTTTCTGGCACACTGCTTCCATACGGGTGAGTTGCTTTTGTAGGTGGGTTCTTTTGCATCAGAACCACCCTTGTACATATACTTTTCAGTTGTATCTAGAAATTCCATCAACCAAAACTTGTATATTGTTTCAGACTTAGACACAGTGATGTATTATTTCGACCTTAGAGTCGCGCTTGTATTTTTATGGTTTTCTGGCTGTTTTGAGTTTCTTTTTGGGTTTTGATCCTCGCCCTTTTTGCGTTGTATATTATTATTGCTTGCGTGGTTGTGACCGTCGATTGACGATGAGCTAGCTCCCGATTGGGGATGCCTTTTATCATTTCATATATATTATTCTTGTTGTTGTAGGGTTCCTAGGCACACTAGTGAGGTCTTACAAGGCATCAACCATGCCAATTTCAAAAATTCTAGGTGCCGAGAGACCCGACTACGGATCGTTGGCTAGATTTCTAGGCGAAAAGATAACTAGTTAACAATTAACTAAGAGATACGGAAATACAACCTTTGTAGATCCGGTTCTCCACCTCCATAGCTCCGCAACGAAGTCCTCTCCGCTGTCCAAAAAGAATCCGGGCTCTAGCGTCGACTTCATCGGAGAATAAGCGAGCTAGGTCGTCGATGTCCATGCCGAAGATGATCTACGTCGAGGCATCGCTAAATCAAGCTCCACCTTCACCAAGCCCTAAAAACTTGTGAAGGAAACACACTCTACTACTTGGCAAGAGGTAGAGGATGAAGAAATAGGAAGTGGGTAAACTTTAGATTTGGATTTCTCACTCTTTTTCATCACTTACCATTGATGAAGCAAGCTTCTTCAAGGAAGAAGAAGATGAAGAAGATGAATATTGTTATGATAAGAATAATAAAATAGAAAAGAAAATCAATACTTATCATAAGCAAACCATGGTCAAGTGTAGAGATTAAACTAGGGTTAAATCAAATGGTTAGGGTTAAGCATGAGATAAGAATGGTGGACAAAGTCAAAGCTTCATGAATCTTCAAATACAAACAAAGAAAGCCACCATTCTTCTCATTTCTTTTTCCAAAAAGAAAATAAATAAATAAATGAATAAATAGATATGAAAAACAAAACCCTAACCATTTAAATAACCATGATTTAATCTTTACACAAACTCAAGTAGACATGTATCATCAAACATCATACAATCAAGTGCACAAAAGTATATCACATATACAACATGTGAACTTCAAGCGAGAAAATCCATTTAAAGTGAACCAATACTGTTAATGCATAGTAATATATCAAATATATAATTATACATTAAATCATTAAATCAACACTTGATTTAACGATCCGGTCATATCGCATATAACCGGCTAGTATCCTATGTATCGGCTTATCGAATCAATCTTCGATTCGATAACTAGGTTATATCGCATACAACCATTCGACACATTCATCGCGAGAATGGAATACGGTATCACATACACGTATTATTCTCGGTCCCGCACATATCTCATATGCGCTCCTATTTCGTTTCGCTTGAGCCAGGAAACCTCTGTGTAGGACTCTAAAGACTCGTCAATACACCGGCAGCAGATGATGATCATATCAAACACCCACAAGCCGCAAGCGGTCTGCTAAACGTAACGGCCACCCGGGTATTGAGCGATCTGAAGATCGACGAGCAAGCCCGCTCACACTCCAGTGAATCCGACCAGTAACACTACCGTACAGTCCGGTCTGATCGTCTGATATGTCGCATATCTTGCCTAGGGGTGGTAAACGTCAGACCCCAATAGCTCGATAAGTCGTGTTGATATGAGGTCTATAACTGTTCGAGAAACTACTGGTAACACTTACCAGTAAATCTCAGCAACCCTGGCCAGGGATTTCCTGTTATAGCCAATCGAACACAGCGCAACATCAACCCCCTATACCGGGAGAGACGAATCCCCTCCTATCGCTCATTGCCTCCATGTGACTCGGGACTGTACCCAAAAACCACCGTTTTGCACGCCCTCTTGGACGTGGTAAGATGGAAATCAAAGCACAGTGGGAACCACACAAGACTCTATGACGATCTCGGGTCAACAGACTACTCTGTACCAGTGTCACCAGAGAACTGCCATCTGACGTGAGGTATAATACCATCTGGGAGTTCTCGGCGAGTCCGTCCAGTGTACCCAATCTCTACTGAGCACCCGTATATCATCTCTGATGTCAAACACCAATGGATATAGGATCATCCTTCGCCCATCTGTATGGGTCGAGAAGGTATACGCTAGTCTACTCTGGTATATCGATGCCCCGTCTCGATACACCCACGACAAGGGACTTTGAAGGATGTACTTATAGACTATCTGTCCCCACTAGTATGATCTGCATCATAGTCCTGGTAGTCAAGCACACATCCTAAGGGCTTTACCAACATGTAACAGAGAGACAATCAGTGTACACGTTAAGGTAAAGATCAACCAGATAGCATACTATCATGTCGAGCAAGAAAGTCCTCCCTATATATGTCCCAGCATCCACTACAATATACATCCAATGTACAGTAATGGCCTCTAGAGCATACATATAACTAACAATCTCCCACTTGTACTAGGGCCATCTGTAGCAGTGGTTGTAGTATCTCATACTCAACCATCCCATAAAAGTCTCTCTCTGGGAAAAGGCCTTTCGTGAGTGGATCCGCTGTGTTCGTCCTCTGAGTCTACTCTCCTAACCTCGATCCCTTGGAGATCAACCATCTCCATGATCAGGTGATACTGCCTTAGAATATGTCTGGATCACTGATGGGACCGGCGTTCCTTGGCATAAGCCACAACTCCATTGTCACACAATGGGAGGAACATAGTTCATCTCATGAACCAATATACACCCAAACAGCCTCTTTGGTAGCATCTTAAGTAGCGATGTATCCCGCCTTTATCTTCTAGTATGCCACGGTATCTAGCTTGGAACTCTTCCAACATACCGTCCCTCCACTGAGGGTAAAGACAATGCCTGTGACTGACTTTCAGTCGTCTTTATCACCCTGGAACCCTTCCAGTGATTCTCCCCAGGATCGATTGATACCATCTCACTACAACTAGTGAGAATCCTAACATCCATTTAGATCTATCTCATAGATCCAAAACTCAGGATTAAGGAGGTATCATTTTGATCCTATATGCAGAATCAATGTGATAAGCGGAGATTGACTGAGCGTAGCATAAGAAACTCCTTTCTTATCAAGAGTATGTCATCCACGTACTCTACGAGGATCACCACCATACTCCCTACTACCTTTTTGTTTATACAAGGTTCATCTACCATTTTGATGATGTCAAACTCTTTAACTAATCCATCAAAACAGATGTTCCAACTTCGTGATGCCTGCTTTATCCTATAAAGCATCTTGCACACGTTTCCGCTGCTCCCACTGTCTACGAGGCCCTCTGGCTGTGTACTTATAGACGTTCTCTTCTAAAACATCATTTAGAAAAGCAGTCATGGTACCCAACCGCCAGATATCGTAGTCATGGTATGTAGCCGTGGCAAGTAGGATCTGGATGGACTTAAGCATAGCTACTTAGAAAAAGTTTCATCATGATCCACACCTGGTCAATGATGCAAACCTTTAACAAGTCTACTTTGAAAGTCTCAACCTTTCCATGTACACCAAGTAATCTTCTCAAGATATACTTGCTCCTGATGGGGATTTAACCCTTCAGATATAGCAACCAAAGTCCATACTTTGTTGGTGTATAAGGATTCCATCTCAGATCGCTAAGCATCCAGCCATTCTTACAGAGTCCCACTCCTGATGGCCAGCTCGAAACTAGTTGGGTCATCATCTCATGATGCAATCCTTGCTCCCACTGTCATAGAGAAACCGAAGTATCTCTCAGGTGGGTGAGGAACCCTACTAGATCGGCGGAGAGGCTGAGGTTCGTTGGAATCTACTGAATCCTTTGGTTCTTTCAAATCATCAGCTGTAGTTTGTATAGCTGGAACATTTCCAGTTCTACATAACAGACCTTGTCTCGAGCTTGTCCGGATTATACTTTTCAGACATAGGCTGGACAACCCCAAATCTTAACCAACTTAAGAGATGGGCTCTTCCCTTTCCATATCACATATGAAGTGGTAGGCAACTGATTTGATTTGAACCCTATTCAATAGGTATGCAGCTTCTCAAGTGCATAACTCCCAAAAGGAAATAGGTAACTCAGTAGTACTCATCATAGAGCACACCTTATCATATAGGGTGTGATTGCTCCGCCCCGATATACCATCGTGCTATGGTGTATACGGAGGAGTAATGCTGAGAGAGAATCTCATTCTCCTTTAGAATAGTCCAGGAATTCCGTGCTCAAGTATTCTCCTCCCTGATCTTATCAAAGGACATAATACTTATACCTGTTATTGGTTCTCTACTTCTAACTTATATTCTGTGAATATCTCAAAAGGTTCGGACTTGTGTTTCAACAGGAACATAGGTCTGAATCTTGAGAGATTATCAGAGAATGTAACGAAGTACAAAGAACCAGTCCTGGCATATGTAGACAGGGGACCTTACATACATCAACATGTATCAGTCCCAAGAGTTCAATAACCCTTTCTCTGTTTCCAATAAACAGAGCTGGTGTCATTATATCTTTGTGACATGACTGGCAAGTTTCATAAGATGTAGATTTAAACTGATTTAAATATGCATCTTCATGTAACTTCAGCTAGTCGGGTCGCATTGATATGACCTAGTCTACAATGCCTCAAGAAGGATTCATTCATTTCTGAACTCTTCCTCTTGTGTGTGTTCTGTATACTAAGAACTGTAGTTTGATTTAGAACAACAATGCTTTTGGATAACGTGCCTGAACCGATCAACTTTTGATATAGGAAATGTTCAAAGCATTATCCAACAATACAAAATTATATCCTTTCTTTACTAATAAAGAGACTGATATGATTTTGTATATCAGGTTCGGTATCTAATAACATTCGTTCAGAATCAATGTATTTGTAATACAGGGTGACAGTGACCAACAGACTTGGCTGCAACACTTGCCCCGTTTTCTGCCTCATGAAACTTATCACCCGTTCTCAGTTCTCTACCTAGCTGTAGCCCTATGTAACAGATTACATATCTGGGATCCTGATCCGGTATCATATACCCTGGAGGATACTGAGAAACAGTTCTTTATAATGAACACACCCGAAGATGATGCATCAGCATGCACTCTCTTCGTTTGGGCGGCACGGGAAATCTGGTATTCCCCAATTTCCTGCTCTGTCTTATAACAATTATAAGTTGGAGCGGGACCAACGTTCCCCAGCTCAGTATAACAAGCGGGTTCGGTCAATAATCCGTATTATTATCTTGATTAAGGCGTGATATGGTCGCTACCTGGAGAGAGAGAGAAGAAAACACTCAGCGTGCGCTCTTGCAAGAATAGATTGGTTATTATTTTATCTAATCAGGATGGCTTCCACTGCTTTTTATCAAATCTTCCTTCAAACCCTAAAAGGAAAGACTAGCCGGGATTAATTACAAACTACAAGTTCGCCAATCTTTCAGCCAGGCCAGTGTCGGTACTTTGAGGGAGGTCCCCCGTGCTTTCGCACGAACCTAATTAATGTAAACCTCGTTTTCCCAGAGGCGTAACCTCGTTGACACCTTTCTAGACACCTACTTGATCGGCTAATTGTAATGTATAAAACTCTCCCAGGAGTAACTCTTACTCGCAGCGGGTATCGGGATCCAACTATCTCATAGAAGGTATGCAATCTCATTGCAAATTTCAACACTTGAAATTCCCGATAATATTTTGCCCCTAGCAGCTATATGACCTTAACATAGTCAACAAATCATAAGTGCTAGTCAAGTTCAACCCGTCATTTCCTGATTGAATTAAACCCACCCGCACGACCCTTAACATAGTCAACAAAGTCGCACGACAACCCTAATCCAATCACATCATATGCTTATGCAGATAAGCACTAATTAGCTACCGCACACTACGCCTTAACATAGTCAACAAACGTAGCACGAATACTAACTAGTACTTATCTGAAATGACGGAGGGCTACGACAGGTTTTTCTAAAAACCTATTGCGTAATGAACTTGATATCGTTGTAGGATCGAATGAATTTTGAAATGGAGTGTTTTTGAGGCTTTTCTAGTTTTGCTAAAGGAGTCACCCCCGGTGAAGGGATCGTCGGTCCTTTCCTCGTCGAATGAGGTGCGGGATATATCATATATATCACTGTGCAAAGAAAAAACCCTTAAAAGCAATCAAAAGACAAACCGAGTGTGTAGCATCTGCCAGTTATTGCTAAAGGAGTCACTCCCGGTGAAGGGATCTCGGTCCTTTCCTTATCGAATAAGGTGCAGGATATATCATATATACCTCTGTGCAAAGCAAGAACTGTAGCTACCTGTTTTATTTTGAAATTCGATTCTACAACATCTTAGGTTTCTTTTATTTCATTAATCACATTAATGAAGTCCCATCATTTAAGTACCTAAACATCACAGATAAATACGACGTACACTTATGCCATCCGCATTCGCCTTGATGTCCCCTCGTGCACCGTTAGGTTAGGTAACTAACGGCAGAGCGGGGCAGGGCTAGCGCGGGTGTAAAACATAAGTAACATCTATATAATATATCATATATACTATATACAGTATCCATCATAGAACATCACATGATCACATCACAGATATCGCAGCAGAAGAAACATATGAAATATTGGATATACTAGGACGTCCGTGTTTTCAATACGAGCCAGTATAAAACACGGATTCCACGGTCGTGATGAATAGCCAAACCCACACCCCTAGACCCCTACGAGAGCGGCAAGCAACCCTACCAATTCTAGAGTTAGGAGACCCGGACTCGACTCCTCGAGTTGGTCTCCCACTGGACTCCAGAACCCGGTTACTTGTGCTCCCCTCCTTGGGTCTATCCTAGTGCGGAAAAGTAAATAATATACAAACGGTGACATCTTCCGCAACCTGGAAGTGCCCCAATAAAAGAATATTACATACAAGTTTTTACATGAATGAAAATGAAAAACACTCATCTCACATAAAAACCCCCGGCTATTCAAACACGACGATCCAATATAACATATCCAGCAACACATAACATCACATGTCATCAACGTAAGTAAATATGTCCATCCCAATTGTCGTTGACATATACCAACGAAACCGGCGATATCACATATTACACTTACGGTCACAGAAAAGAAAGTGTAAAACTACAACAGTTGGAATCCGCAACCTCCTCAGACATCGCATGCCTGACCAAATGAATTTCTTAGACATCACATGCCTAACAATTATAAACCCCGCATTTTAGTCTCATTATCGAAAACACTTTTCAATATCAAGTCGGGCAATTCAACAAGATTCCCGACATCCTGATCGAATGCTCGTCGCAAACTTCAGTAGGCGGCCGCACCCCTAACGCCGTCGACGAAGTGCACCAAGGCGGAACACCGCTGCCGCGAGCACCCGAACGGATGCTTTCGGCGACGGGGTTCTCCTACAGTCACTTGGTCGGGGCAATGAAGTGAGGCTGTCTATTAAGTTTATCCGGCGAGTATCCGCGTACGCTACGTGATTGCGACGGACTTTTGATCACATCAAAATTCCGTGGCAACCGATCAATTGAGACTAAACTGCTATGTTTATAACATTCATTCAGTTATCTCATAACTACTTGTGAATTCCAATTATTGTATCCCATTCCAGATAATTAGAAAATGTTAAACTTTCCGATTGAACATTCGAACACCTAAGTTTTCCCGATACAGCTCATCACATGAAACATGTTTTAAAACATTCAGTTCATGCCTCAGTACCAACGGTCCAGCCGTAGAAGGGTCAAGCCAACGCCTCACATATGGCACGCAGTACTGCCCCAAACCCGAAGGTTCAAAGGGCAGTTCAAGACGGTCACATAATCGAGTTAAGGTTTGTTGTCTTCTAGAAGGACCATCGCGTTACTTGCATTACTTAGAACGTCTTTAAACCTCGGAAAAATCCAACACTTGGAAATTTTCCGTCAGGGGAAACATTGGGTATTTATATCCGGTCGAACTTTTTAACATATTCAAAAATATCCGGAAAGTCACACAGACAAAATCTGATAATCCGATCGAAACTACGAACCCCCAATACACACCAGAAAATTCAACTCTTGAATAAATTTTAAAAATTCCCAGAAAACTCAGCATAATTTATCAGGAATTACTGTGCAAACAATGAGGGCTGACGTCACCAGATAGCCGCGGAACCGCCGCAGAAGCTAGGCTTCTGCCGCGGTTCCGCCGCAATAAATACTGTTCATCGAAAAATTTTTGCATTGTAATTCTTATTTTTTCTTGCTGAATTTTTTAGCAATTTTTAATTCTGGGAAAACCCAGATTTTAGAAAAAGTCCAGAGAGCATGTATTGGTAATGGTTTCGGGATCGTTCGGACTTCAAATTCCGTCTGGACATCGCCTAAGGCACTAGCTAGGCTCTGATACCACTGTAGGGTTCCTAGGCACCCTAATGAGGTCTCAAAAGGCATCAACCATGCCAATTTCAAAAATTCTAGGTGCCGAGAGACCGGACTACGGATCGTTGGCTAGATTTCTAGGCGAAAAGATAACTAGTTAATAATTAACTAAGAGATACGGAAATACAACCTTTGTAGATCCGGTTCTCCACCTCCATAGCTCCGCAACGAAGTCCTCTCCGCTGTCCAAAAAGAATCCGGGCTCTAGCGTCGACTTCATCGGAGAATAAGCGAGCTAGGTCGTCGATGTCCATGCCGAAGATGATCTACGTCGAGGCATCGCTAAATCAAGCTCCACCTTCACCAAGCCCTAAAAACTTGTGAAGGAAACACACTCTACTACTTGGAAAGAGGTACAAGATGAAGAAATAGGAAGTGGGTAAACTTTAGATTTGGATTTCTCACTCTTTTTCATCACTTACCATTGATGAAGCAAGCTTCTTCAAGGAAGAAGAAGATGAAGAAGATGAATATTGTTATGATAAGAATAATAAAATAGAAAAGAAAATCAATCCTTATCATAAGCAAACCATGGTCAAGTGTAGAGATTAAACTAGGGTTAAATCAAATGGTTAGGGTTAAGCATGAGATAAGAATGGTGGACAAAGTCAAAGCTTCATGAATCTTCAAATACAAACAAAGAAAGCCACCATTCTTCTCATTTCTTTTTCCAAAAAGAAAATAAATAAATAAATGAATAAATAGATATGAAAAACAAAACCCTAACCATTTAAATAACCATGATTTAATCTTTACACAAACTTAAGTAGACATGTATCATCAAACATGATACAATCAAGTGCACAAAAGTATATCACATATACAACATGTGAACTTCAAGTGAGAAAATCCATTTAAAGTGAACCAATACTAGTTAATGCAAAGTAATATATCAAATATATAATTATACATTAAATCATTAAATCAACACTTGATTTAACGATCCGGTCATATCGGATATAACCGGCTAGTATCCTATGTATCGGCTTATCGAATCAATCTTCGATTCGATAACTAGGTTATATCGCATACAACCATTCGACACATTCATCGCGAGAATGGAATACGTTATCACATACACGTATTATTCTCGGTCCCGCACATATCTCATATGCGCTCCTATTTCGTTTCGCTTGAGCCAGGAAACCTCTGTGTAGGACTCTAAAGACTCGTCAATACGCCGGCAGCAGATGATGATCATATCAAACACCCACAAGCCGCAAGCGGTCTGCTAAACGTAACGGCCACCCGGGTATTGAGCGATCTGAAGATCGACGAGCAAGCCCGCTCACACTCCAGTGAATCCGACCAGTAACACTACCGTACAGTCCGGTCTGATCGTATGATATGTCGCATATCTCGCCTAGGGGTGGTAAACGTCAGACCCCAATAGCTCGATAAGTCGTGTCGATATGAGGTCTATAACTGTTCGAGAAACTACTGGTAACACTTACCAGTAAATCTCAGCAACCCTGGCCAGGGATTTCCTGTTATAGCCAATCGAACACAGCGCAACATCAACCCCCTATACCGGGAGAGACGAATCCCCTCCTATCGCTCATTGCCTCCATGTGACTCGGGACTGTACCCAAAAACCACCGTTTTGCACGCCCTCTTGGACATGGTAAGATGGAAATCAAAGCACAGTGGGAACCACACAAGACTCTATGACGATCTCGGGTCAACAGACTACTCTGTACCAGTGTCACCAGAGAACTGCCATCTGACGTGAGGTATAATACCATCTGGGAGTTCTCGGCGAGTCTGTCCAGTGTACCCAGTCTCTACTGAGCACCCTTATATCATCTCTGATGTCAAACACCAATGGATATGGGATCATCCATCGCCCATCTGTATGGGTCGAGAAGGTATACGCTAGTCTACTCTGGTATATCGATGCCCCGTCTCGATACACCCACGACTAGGGACTTTGAAGGATGTACTTATAGACTATCTGTCCCCATTAGTATGATCTGCATCATAGTCCAGGTAGTCAAGCACACATCCTAAGGGCTTTACCAACATATAACAGAGAGACAATCAGTGTACACGTTAAGGTAAAGATCAACCAGATAGCATACTATCATGTCGAGCAAGAAAGTCCTCCCTATATATGTCCCAGCATCCACTACAATATACATCCAATGTACAGTAATGGCCTCTAGGGCATACATATAACTAACAGTTGTACCCCGTTCGGGGCCAATTTTTACAAAGGAAACTCTGTCGAAATTTTCAGGAAAGGTTACATTTTTTCTAAAATGCATTTTCGGCTTAGTTATTTGAAAAACTTTGATTTCAAACATGCTTTCTCTACTTATTAAAAACCAGTTCCTTTATTTACTCCTTAAAATGGTTTTGGATTTCTGGGCTTTTGGCTTACTTGGATCAGATGGGGTCCTATAGACTTCATATGGTTCAAGGGCCAGTCACGTGCTCTTTCGGGTCTTGACAAAGTTGGTATCAGAGTGCTAGGTTAACCTTGGTTCGAGTCTATGTTTGACTATGTGGAGCCTAGGGCGTTTATATATACGGAACTTAGGCTTGACCTTACGGAAGTTAGACTTAGTCGAGAGGGTATTATACCCGAACTTTCGTCACATAGGATGACCCTTGGTTGATGGAGTAGGTAGCTTGAGTAGAGAGACGTACCGTACGTATGTTCCGCGGTATACTTACGACACGCCACTCTGCTTAAGAAACCTTAGGATGTACATTTCCTTGCACCGTATTATATTCCTTCCTATGATCTATCCTTATCGATACTGGTTATGGTTTTGCTGCCACGATTGCACGGGCAGAGTGAGCTACGGCTCGAGTTGCGTCAGCATTAGCTCGTCGTGGATGAGGACTGACCAGGGAGTGTTTCCAGAGACATACGATTGCATATAGAGGCGTCGTCTTATTGTGTTTTCGCGCCATGAGCATTTGACTGATCGCTTTTACGAGATTTTCCGGACGTACCGATCGATACCAGAGGATTGAGCCACTGATAGAGGCCAGCCAGGATGTGATGGCCATTGATATATCGCTTATTCATGATGATTGAGACGCTGTTCAGCGTACGAACGAATGAGCCAGTTGCTGCTGCGAATGATGAGATATCGCCCAAATGATTGGAGCTACTACAGCTTGAGCATATTCTTAGAGATATGATGGTGAGTCGCTAGTCACTGAGGATGAATGACTAGGACATGTGGTTCGTTCGCTTACCCCGATGCGTGGTCATCAGATAGATTGATTCCAGCTAGAGGCGACTTCACCCAGATTCGTTGAGAGTCGATTGAGACGATCGAATGTCAGGAACCCATTTTCCAAGTTTAAAGTATTCGGAAAGACATGCAAGCGATTCTATGGACCCTCTAGAAGAATGAAACCCTAACTCGACATAATGACCGTGTGAAAGCCTTTGAACCTTAGGGTTTGCGGTAGTTCCGCGGCCCCATTAGTGAGGCTTGGGTTTGCCCTTTTACGGCTGGACCACCGATGCTATGGTATGTACTCGATACTATTAAACTATACCCAAGGTGTTGAGCTCTTGGGGGATTATGAGGTTCTGACGAGTCGATCGGATGGTTCGACATATTTCGGATATTGTGATGGGACACTGCTTGGGAGACTCCAGATACGAGCATAGCCGTTGGAGCGTAGTCCATGCGGCCACGAGTAGACGAGTCCGAATCAGTCGACATTGGAGCAGGTGGAGTAAAGAGTTCGCACGAGATTTTGACGAGATGACGTTCCACTCCACTGACATCAGAGATGCGATACGAACGCTGAGGACGTGTTCGGCTAGATATCTTCTACTGAGTGATGAAGATACCGAGTTCGTGATTTTGAGTCCATGTGAGGGACTTCGGATGGACCGTAGCCGAGGGCATTGCAGTGCGCAGATAGAGATGCGACGTCGAAATGGACGATGATACAGACAAGCGGGACAAGAAGTTCGTGCGAGATGCAGACGAGCTATTACTACTCCCCGTTAAGATTAAAGGTCGGATATGCATATAGAGGCGGAGGGATGCGACCAGCTTTCGAGTAGATGTTGTACTAAGGACGCAGATGTCCAGAGAGCGAGAAAAGATTATGCCAGAGTACCAGCCTCCGTACAGTTTGGCTTAGGCGAGATCAGAAGAGACCTTGAGCAGGAATTCCTTCCAGTACACTGCTGCAATAAGATTTGCACCTGGAGCCGATGTGTGATGTGCATTCAGAGGACCCGAGGTCGGCGCCAGAGATGTGCTGCTTTACGAGCGGTCGTGAGGATTGACCGAGAGATGACCAGAAAAGTGCCAGAACGGAATCGTTTCCATTAGCACATCTGACAGGGCCGATGAGCCGATGGATTGCGAGATTGGTAATCCACAGGGAAGATAAGGAACCATAGGCAGAGGACGCCAGCCGCGAGCAAGAGACAAGTAGATATCTTGTGCCGCTAGCATTGGAAGTACCGGTACCTTCTCGACTTTGAAGGAGGATATACCGACGGCGGTATTTATGATTTATGATTTTGTTATTGGATTATCACGTATCCGTCACTTTGGATTTCGGTATTTTGGGCGATCTATTTGCATGATTTAGTCTTTATGACTGAGTTCCATGATATTTGATTTTGTACACCATGGTTGCACCTACTGGGTATTTATACCTTGTGCATAGTTATTACTCTTGAGGTATTGATTGTGATTTCATGCCTATTTTATGCCGGTGATTTGATTTACGCTTCCAGCATAGTTTTCATGCACTTTTAGTGTTTTGATTTGATTTGTGCATGCTGATGCACACGATTGTGAGATTTTCCAACACGCTACACCTGATTTTGATTGAGCCGCATTATATCGTCGATTTTGTCCCTGATATTGATGATTGATTCTTGCACTCCGTGCTCTTGATTGGACTTACGCATGTTCGGCGTTTGTTATTGGATTTCATGATTCCGTGCATGTTGAGTGCGCAGGGTTTAGATTTTCATTCGTGCACGATGTATGCACCGATTTGGATTTTCGCGCATGTTGGGCGCATGTTTTGAGATACGATTTTGGTGCACACCAGATGCACTAAATCGAGATTCTTCGTGCATGTCAGATGCACCTGATTTGGCTATCAGGCACACACGTTGCATATGACAGATACTTCGTGCACACCCGTTGCACCTAGATGTTGTTTTGTGCACCTGTATGGCATATATATGGATTTTGATTTCCTTGCGCACCAGACGCACAGGGTGGTGTTATGTGCATTTTTGGTGGAGTACATTTTTATGATATTTGATATTCGTTTTGTACTGAGCAGGACTAGTCGGAGGACTGTACCTGGATATATTTTGCATGCATTGATAGTTATCGAAGGGATTTCCAAAGAGCGAGCTATAGTCTCAGCATTTATACCTACGTGTCCGATATGACACGAAACGTTTTAAAAACAAGGAAACACTTCAAAATTGTTTTCGAAACGGCGGAACGTACATAGTAAACAAAAGAAATATATGCTCGGTACGTCTTCTTCCTTCGCATTCATTTGTATATATTTTTGCATTTGCATACTTATTTGAAAACCCATAAAAATTGAAAAATTTCAAAATTATAAAAACTAATGTATTCAATTTTGGCCTAGTTGACTTGAGTTTAACAAATAAGTTAACTAGCTAGGAACAACTAGATCTTAGACTTAGTAAATTAAAAGCCCTAAAAATAACCTTCCTTAAAGTTTAACAGTAGAAAGTATATGTCTTTGTAGTTTATTTAGAAATAGGCAAATTTTGGGTTCACTTCTTGGGTTAAGTCGAAACAAGGGAAAAGTATTGATATTTTTATTAGAGTATAAGTTTGAAAAATAATTCCGAGCTTAAGTCTAGATTCTGAAAACGTATACCCTACAATTTGCACAATCACGCACCTTGAAACTTGGAATAGTAGAGGAGACCTTGAAATGCTCTTGTCTAAAGTCCTTAGTACGATGAAAAAAAAATACAAGTGTGAATAAAGAAAAAAATGAACACTGGTTTTTGTGATTACTCAAGGCTGCAAAAAAATAGAAAAATATTTAGCGAGGGTGCTTCATCACCTAGTGCTTTAGACCAACTGGTTTGGGAGTCACTGCTAAAGCCTTGGGTGTTACAAGACTAGGAATTACGCTTTAAAGTGCAAACGCATTTTGTAATCGGTCGTTGGTATCTCAAGAAGTATTAACGGTCGCATGAAGGATGTGTAGGCAAAATTCAATTAAAAATTCACCTACTAATAAGTGCTTTGGACAACGGACAAGGGTATGATTGCTTGATTTGAATTTCCAAGTGTAGGGGTGATTTATACACACACGTGGGAATATGTGATTGGAGTTTAGATAAGAGAGAGGAATGAAGAATAGAACTTGTATCTTTAGTAGAGTTGATAGAAATTCCTAAGTGGAGATGGAACCCTAGAAGGAAAACTTAGGAGATGCCGAAAGCTAAGTAGGTCTACATAACATATATAATCTTAAGTTAGATGATGAGGAAGTGTGAAGAATATGGGTGGATAATTTACGAGTATAAGATAATAGAATTTCTTAGTTAGAAAACCTAATTGGAGAACAAAAGTCAATGGGCCGAGTTGATAGGATTTTGTGGATGTAATCCGCTGAAAACCCTCAGGAGACAACACTCCTCCTACTAGGGACACCTAGAGGTTTAACGGCTTGTTGCACGTGCTCAGTGCAATCGCGTTTTCCTGCGATAGTGCGGTTAGGATTTTAGTGAATAAAAATAAGTTTGCTCGAGGATGAGTAAAAGATTAGTTTGGGGGTATTTGTTCACACCATAATATTGCATTATTATATTCCCCATTCTTATTCTTTTTATAAATAAATAGGTACTTTTGACGCATGTCTGCTACATGTTACAGGTTACAGGTTCTTGAACAGGAAACAGTGAAAACGATGTAAAGACGATGAAAATATGGACTTTTGACCAACAAATAGAAGGATCTTAGTCAAGCCTACACAAAGATAAAGTTCACAAATCATAAGGCAGCGCAAGGTCCTAGAATCCAAAGCGAACGGTTAAAAATCCATTGCAAACTGTTCACTGAAGATCGGGAACCAATGTAGAAGCCCAAAAGGAAAAAATACTAAAGAAATAGCCAGACCAGAGAACCAAGAAGCAGCCCAAAAAGTTTCACACTTTGTTCTCACTATTGGGCCACGGAACTGCGGCCAAACAGGGCCTCGGGCCGCGGTTCCGCGGCCAGATTAAGGAATTAAAAAAATATTTTTTTTCCATATTGTGTTGGCGGCGTTGACTGGGCAACCTAGGGCTATTTTTGTAAATTTAGACATGCGGTTCAAGATGTAACCTAGGGTTTCCTATTCTCTATAAATAGGAACCCAAAACATTGTATTTTCTTTATGCCTCCTTTTAATAAAATACAAATTCTTTTGGAGAGCATCGGTGTTTCTTTTCCATTCAGAAATTCAGATCTAACAAACCTGCATGGATGATTGGAGAGATGCATCTGTAAGTAGATTTAATTTCTCGCCCTAGTTTAGATTTCAATTCTTTGCCCTAGGTAGATTTTATTTCATGCCCTAGGAACTTGTTTAGGGTTTAGCTTTGGGGAAGGATATTGAGAGATGGGATCTCTCATCCCTTTCTTACCCACCAAATATTTACAATAGGACTCGATGCATACGCGCATACACCGCGCCCTACGGCATCCTACCCCTCGAGGTAACGATGACACCGTAGTGTAAAAGCCCGGTTGCGCGTGTATTCCATGGAGGTTAGGGTAAGGATCTCTAAAGGAAGGACAAGAACCTAGAGGAAGGAACACCTTCCCGAATGGATCTAATCCCCTTTATTGATAATTACCATAACTCCTCACAGATCTTCATTCGGGTATAGAAAGCGTTGAGATTTAATTGCATTTCCAAACCATTCCTAAACCTAACCCTACCAAGAATAGATCTAGATAATTTCCCTAGGTTAATTAGTTTTTTAGATTTAATAACCAATCCGAACACCCTTCGGAATTAACTCGTTAGCGCGACTAGGAAATTCACAACATCCCTGTGGACCGACCCGTACTCACCGGCTAGCTTCATGCGACGCCGTTCTTGATTGCGGTAATAGAAATAGTTTTTGACATACGAATCAAATGGCGCCGTTGTCGGGGATGGCGTGTTATTTCCTTTTTGCAATTTCGGGTTAATCTTAATAAAATAAAAAATCATAAAAATATAAAAAATCACAAAAAAAATATAAAAATATATCATCTGTTATTTTTGGGAAGGGTTTTTTTGTGTGAATTTTGCAGGATCTACGAACAAATTCGGATCTGAAAATCTACAGAGATCAAAACAGCAAATATCAAATCTGAACAAATAGAGGAATATCACAATAGACAATAGAAGAAATTTGGAGGATCGAGTCAACAAGAAGAATCGCGGTGATCTGGTCCCAAAACAAAACAAAAAAAAAACCTCCGTACGGAGCATAAAACAAAAAGTATTATTTGTGTAGTGTAGGCATAATCGGCTGTCCCTATTGTCTAGATTAAGTATTATATATTTGGAAATTCTTGACCATATTCTAGGTATTGACCATCTTAGTTATTTGGCCGTTATTGCTGTTGTTGATTTTTTTGGCACTAGTTTTGATAATTTTGGTTTTGATTCACTATTAATTTTACTTTCACCAAATATTCTTTTGCATTTATTGTTGGGGGCGGAGCCCGCAAGCGACGGATAGACAACACTTCTTGGGTGTCCATTCTAACCCAAAAGCCCGAGCTGTTAGGTAGAGGTCCAAGTTATATTGTATACACATAAAAAAAAACTGCCGAGGTGACGAACCCGCGGCGGATCCGCGGTCGAAAAGGCAATTCGCGGCGGTTCCGCGGTGGAGGCGACAGATCGGTTCCCCAAAAAAGGGCAGAAGCGCGGTAATAAAAAAATAAAAAAAACTCTGTAAGTCTTCTGATCTCCTCCTTTGCAAATCTCTGATATCTCCTCTGAAAAATCTCCTGCAGGATTCTTTGCGCTTAAAAAAAAATCTTTCCTCTTCCAAATAACAATCTTGTGCAGGATTCTTTGCGCCGCGCATAAAATAAAAAAAGATTTGATTGCAAGTGATTTACTGTTTTGCATATCTTTAATCGGACATTAAGGGGCTTTTGACCAATTCAGATTGGGTGGGGATTTCATCACCCTTCCCAGGACCCCAGAAATCACATAAGACATTTGCATTCACTAATCTTAATTAAAAAATACTAGATTCAGCCCTAAGGACGTCGCGCTCAATAGGATAGAGGGTTAGTTAAAGGCATCGGCCGTTTATCCTAACCTGACTTTGCGGTGACTAGGCAAGTGTGTCAAAGCTAGTGGTTTTTAATTAGGCCCACTACTGTGGTTCCTTCCCACTTACCTGGCACTTACCTGGCCGCAATTGGCGGTGAAGAGGCGGTTTGAGGTCCTATTTCTAGCCCTTTGGAACAGTTATGAGCTGTCTAGCTGACCTAGGTGACCATAGATTTAGGCCTGATTGTGCATTTTTTGTTGATCGAAAGTGTGTCTTAGCCCTTTATCGAAAATCTTTTTTGCAAAAGTTCCAAACAAATAAAAAAAAGGAAAAAGGAAAAATCTTTTATAAAAACTTGCAAAATTTTGCCGCTAAGAAATCCTTGCACCACCCAACCTTCTTTCTTTTCCCCTTTCTTCTAACATGGGTACCCCACATCATAAATCACTTTCCGAACTTTGGTATCCCGAACCTAATTTTGCTTCGTACGTCAATTGTTTCGGTCGATTTAAAGAAAATCCCTCCATGCCAAAAATATCTTTGAAAGATCAAATAGAAACGTCTAGGAGAAACAGTTCGACTTTACAACCCACTTTGTGTCAACCTTGTCAACCTTCACCACCTTCGTACGTTGACACCACTTTTTCAAGTCCTGCTATAACTCCTAAACCGATGTCCATTGCTGAGCATATTGCTCAATCTCATAGCCGATCTTTCACCCCTCTCAACTCATCTAGTTCTAGGGATCAACAAGTCCATTCGTCTTTTTATCCACATGTTGACTTTACTCCTGTCCATCCATCCAATTCCTACCAGTCCTACCCGACTTTCCCACCTTCACTAGACACTGTTTCTACACAGCCTTTTGGGAGTTTCACATATCCAAATAACTTCGAATCTTTTACCGAAACCCCCTTACCACCCAAGTCTAGTTTGGAAGAGTCGTTGGAAGCTTATATTGCAGCAACAAAAAAAATCACTAGGAATATGGAAGCCTCCATGGCCGCCCTTATGCAACCCAGTGAATCGGTAGCTAGTTTCCAACTAGCTCCAAATTTTCCAATATATGAGGAGGCGGTTGGACAGAGTGAGAATTTGAGAGGATTTCCAAATCAAACCTACCCATACCTAATTCCAGGCCACAACTCCTGTTTTCCATCGATTGTCCCAAATAGTTCACCAGTTGAAAATAAAAACGAGTTGTGTAATTTTGTAGTGCTTGATTTGCCAGATTGTGAAGAACCCCTTTCGAGTGAAACCACACTTAATCCTTTCGATCTTTACACCTCCACTCTAGAACCGAAAGTGATAAATATCCATGCTTTTGATGAGGTGTCAGAAAATATTGATTTTCACTTGATTGAGGATTTAGACGCCGGGAATATTTCGGATGATGAACCAGTAGATTTGATTGAAATTTTATGTCCAACTCATCATCCCGAGTCATTAGATGTTTCTCCCGAACTTCATATGAGTCTTGATTTTGATGATATTGGCATGGATAAGCAAAATTTTGAGGAAAATTTTGAGGAGAATTATGAGGCTAGTATTGAGGATAATGTTGAGGTTGAATCATTTTTGTTTGATGTGTCGGATTTTCCAATTCATCCTCCCGAACCTTTAACTGTTATATCACCCTCCCTCTTTTCCATCGTTCCGACTACGCAAAAGATCATGCTTGAAGATTGTGAGCTTGAAAAATTTCTCTTTTAATCTGACACAGTTCTCACAGCCGATAACACTTATGAGTGTTTCACTTTTTCGGACGATGTTGAAGACTCACCGTCCGAGTTTGAGTCCTTTGAATTTTCAGATGAGTTAGTTGAACCATCAGACTCGGTTGCTTACAGTCGTTTCGAACCATTGATGGAATTTTTCAAGCTCGAGATAGTTTTCCACGGTGAGAATGAGACTATCCCTAATTCACTTCCTTTCGTCCTTCCTATCGTTCCGGCCGTACAAGAGACCGCTACGCTTTCATCTCCATTACCAAGTTCGGCGTACCCATGTTTTCTTGCGATTCTTGAGGGATATGACCCCATTTCTCGACGGGTTGATAGGTTAGCACAATCGCTTTTAACACTTCGGTCATCACAAATTGCGCTAATTTATTCACTCGATTTACACCCTCAAGATCGTGCTACCCTTCTTTCTCTTTTCCGCCCTTCTTCTCCTCCACCGAGACCTTATTCCACTCTTCTTCCCATCCGGTCTCGTGTGCTTCTCATTTCTCTTCTTTCGACTCTCTCCTTTCACCAACTCTACCATTACCACGATGAGATTTTTGAATGGTTGGTGCTCACCTTTGGCTTATGTAAGGCCAAGCTTAAGTTTGGGGGGAACCTTTGTATATATGTATATATATATATATATTTTTTTTCTTTCTCTATAAAAAATTTAAAAAAATTTCAAAACAATAAAATAAAAAATATATAAATAAAAAAACAGGGGAGTGCCGACATTTTGACCCTCTTGGTGTAGCATGACAGTGAGGACACTGTCAAGTTTAAGTTTAGGGGTATGCTCGGTACGTCTTCTTCCTTCGCATTCATTTGTATATATTTTTGCATTTGCATACTTATTTGAAAACCCATAAAAATTGAAAATTTTCAAAATTATAAAAACTAATGTATTCAATTTTGGCCTAGTTGACTTGAGTTTAACAAATAGGTTAACTAGCTAGGAACAACTAGATCTTAGACTTAATAAATTAAAACCCTAAAAATAACCTTCCTTAAAGTTTAACAGTAGAAAGTATATGTCTTTGTAGTTTATTTAGAAATAGGAAAATTTTGGGTTCACTTCTTGGGCTAAGTCGAAACAAGGGAAAAGTATTGATATTTTTATTAGAGTATAAGTTTGAAAAATAATTCCTAGCTTAAGTCTAGATTCTGAAAACGTATACCCTACAATTTGCACAATCACACACCTTGAAACTTGGAATAGTAGAGGAGACCTTGAAATGCTCTTATCTAAAGTCCTTAGTACGATGAAAAAAAATACAAGTGTGAATAAAGAAAAAAATGAACACTGGTTCTTGTGATTACTTAAGGCTGCAAAAAAATAGAAAAATATTTAGCGAGGGTGCTTCATCACCTAGTGCCTTAGACCAACTGGTTTGGGAGTCACTGCTAAAGCCTTGGGTGTTACAAGACTAGGAATTACGTTTTAAAGTGCAAACACATTTTGTAATCGGTCGTTGGTACCTCAAGAAGTATTAACGGTCGCATGAAGGATGTGTAGGCAAAATTCAATTAAAAATTCACCTACTAATAAGTGCTTTGGACAACGGACAAGTGTATGATAGCTTGATTTGAATTTCCAAGTGTAGGGGTGATTTATACACACACGTGGGGATATGTGATTGGAGTTTAGATAAGAGAGAGGAATGAAGAATAGAACTTGTATCTTTAGTAGAGTTGATAGAAATTCCTAAGTGGAGATGGAACCCTAGAAGGAAAACTTAGGAGATGCCGAAAGCTAAGTAGGTCTACATAACATATATAATCTTAAGTTAGATGATGAGGAAGTGTGAAGAATATGGGTGGATAATTTACGAGTATAAGATAATAGAATTTCTTAGTTAGAAAACCTAATTGGAGAACAAAAGTCAATGGGCCGAGTTGATAGGATTTTGTGGGTGTAATCCGCTGAAAACCCTCAGGAGACAACACTCCTCCTACTAGGGACACCTAGAGGTTTAACGGCTTGTTGCACGTGCTCAGTGCAATCGCGTTTCCCTGCGAAAGTGCGGTTAGGATTTTAGTGAATAAAAATAAGTTTGCTCGAGGACGAGTAAAAGATATGTTTGGGGGTATTTGTTCACACCATAATATTGTATTATTATATTTCCCATTCTTATTATTTTCTAAATAAATAGGTACTTTTGACGCGTGTCTGCTACATGTTACAGGTTACAGGTTCTTGAACAAGAAACAGTGAAAATGATGTAAAGACGATGAAAATATGGAGTTTTGACCAACAAATAGAATGATCTTAGTCAAGCCTACACAAAGATAAAGTTCACAAAGCATAAGGCAGCGCAAGGTCCAAGAATACAAAGCGAACGGTTAAAAATCCATTGCAAACTGTTCACTGAAGATCTGGAACCAATGTAGAAGCCCAAATGGAAAAAATACTAAAGAAATAGCCAGACCAGAGAACCAAGAAGCAGCCCAAAAAGTTTCACACTTTGTTCTCACTATTGGGCCGCGGAACTGCGGCCAAACAGGGCCTCGGGCCGCGGTTCCACGGCCAGATTAAGGAATTAAAAAAATATTTTTTTCCATATTGTGTTAGCGGCGTTGAGTGGGCAACCTAGGGCTATTTTTGTAAATTTAGACATGCGGTTCAAAATGTAACCTAGGGTTTCCTATTCTCTATAAATAGGAACCCAAAACATTGTATTTTCTTTATGCCTCCTTTTAATAAAATAGAAATTCTTTTGGAGAGCCTCGGTGTTTCTTTTCCATTCAGAAATTCAGATCTGACAAACCTGCATGGATGATTGGAGGGTTGCATCTGTAAGTAGATTTAATTTCTCGCCCTAGTTTAGATTTCAATTCTTTGCCCTAGGTAGATTTAATTTCATGCCCTAGGAACTTGTTTAGGGTTTAGCTTTGGGGAAGGATATTGAGAGATGAGATCTCTCATCCCTTTCTTACCCACCAAATATTTACAATAGGACTCGATGCATACGTGCACACACCGCGCCCTACGGCATCCTACCCCTCTTGGTAACGATGACACCGTAGTGTAGAAGCCCGGTAGCGCGCGTTTTCCATAGAGGTTAGGGTAAGGATCTCTAAAGGAAGGACAAGAACCTAGAGGAAGGAACACCTTCCCGAATGGATCTAATCCCCTATATTGATAATTACCATAACTCCTCACAGATCTTCATTCGGGTATAGAAAGCGTTGAGATTTAATTGCATTTCCAAACCATTCCTAAACCTAACCCTAGCAAGAATAGATCTAGATAATTGCCCTAGGTTAATTAGTTTTTTAGATTTAATAACCAATCCGAACACCCTTCGGAATTAACTCGTTAGCGCGACTAGGAAATTCACAACATCCCTGTGGACCGACCCGTACTCACCGGCTAGCTTCATGCGACGCCGTTCTTGATTGCGGTAATAGAAATAGTTTTTGCCCTAGCTTCATGCAGGAGATTTTTCAGAGGAGATATCAGAGTTTTGCAGAGGAGGAGATCAGAAGACATACAGAGTTTTTTTTTTTTTTATTACCGCGCTTCTGCCCTTTTTTGGGGAACCGATCTGTCGCCTCCACCGCGGAACCGCCGCGAATTGCCTTTTCGACCGCGGATCCGCCGCGGGTTCGTCACCTCGGCAGTTTTTTTTTATGTGTATACAATATAACTTGGACCTCTACCTAACAGCTCGGGATTTTGGGTTAGAATGGACACCTAAGTTGTGTTGTCTATCCGTCGCTTGCGGGCTCCATCCCCAACAATAAATGAAAAAGAATATTAGGTGAAAGTAAAATTAATAGTGAATCAAAACCAAAATTATCTAAACTAGTGCCAAAAAAATCAACAACAGCAATAACGGCCAAATAACTAAGATGGTCAATACCTAGAATATGGTCAAGCATTTCCAAATATATAATACTTAATCTAGACAATAGGGACAGCCGATTATGCCTACACTACACAAATAATACTTTTTATTTTATGCTCAGTACGGAAGTTTTTTTTTTGTTTTGTTTTGGGACCAGATCACCGCGATTCTTCTTGTTGACTCGATCCTCCAAATTTCTTCTATTGTCTATTGTGATATTCCTCTGTTTGTTCGGATTTGATATTTGCTGTTTTGATCTCTGTAGATTTCCAGATCCGAATTTGTTCGTAGATCCTGCAAAATTCACACAAAAATACCCTTCCCAAAAATAACAGATGATATATTTTTATATTTTTTTTTGTGATTTTTTAGATTTTTAGATTTTTTATTTTATTAAGATTAACCCGAAATTGCAAAAAGGAAATAACACGCCATCCCCGGCAACGGCGCCATTTGATTCGTATGTCAAAAACTATTTCTATTACCGCAATCAAGAACGGCGTCGCATGAAGCTAGCCGGTGAGTACGGGTCGGTCCACAGGGATGTTGTGAATTTCCTAGTCGTGCTAACGAAGGGTGTTCGGATTGGTTATTAAATCTAAAAAACTAATTAACCTAGGGCAATTATCTAGATTTATTCTTGCTAGGGTTAGGTTTAGGAATGGTTTGGAAATGCAATTAAATCTCAACGCTTTCTATACCCGAATGAAGATCTGTGAGGAGTTATGGTAATTATCAATAAAGGGGATTAGATCCATTCGGGAAGGTGTTCCTTCCTCTAGGTTCTTGTCCTTCCTTTAGAGATCCTTACTCTAATCTCCATGGAAAACGCGCGCAACCGGGCTTTTACACTACGGTGTCATCGTTACCTCGAGGGGTAGGATGCCGTAGGGCGCGGTGTGCGCGCGTATGCATCGAGTCCTATTGTAAATATTTGGTGGGTAAGAAAGGGATGAGAGATCTCATCTCTCAATATCCTTCCCCAAAGCTAAACCCTAAACAAGTTCCTAGGGTATGAAATTAAATCTACATAGGGCAAAGAATTGAAATCTAAATTAGGGCGAGAAATTAAATCTACTTACAGATGCATCCCTCCAATCATCCATGCAGGTTTTTTAGATCTGAATTTCTGAATGGAAAAGAAACACCGATGCTCTCCAAAAGAATTTGTATTTTATTAAAAGGAGGCATAAAGAAAATACAATGTTTTGGGTTCCTATTTATAGAGAATAGGAAACCCTAGGTTACATCTTGAACCGCATGTCTAAATTTACAAAAATAGCCCTAGGTTGCCCAGTCAACGCCACCAACACAATATGAAATTTTTTTTTTTTTAATTCCTTAATCTGGCCGCGGAACCGCGGCCCGAGGCCCTGTTTGGCCGCGGTTCCGCGGCCCAATAGTGAGAACAAAGTGTGAAACTTTTTAGGCTACTTCTTGGTTCTCTGGTCTGGCTATTTCTTTAGTATTTTTTCCATTTGGGCTTCTACATTGGTTCCAGATCTTCAGTGAACAGTTTGCAATGGATTTTTAACCGTTCGCTTTGTATTCTTGGACCTTGCGCTGCCTTATGCTGTTAGTTATATGTATGCCCTAGAGACCATTACTATACATAGGATGTATACTGTAGTGGATGCTTGGACATATATAGGGATGACTTTCTTGCTCGACATGATAGTATGCTATCTGGTTGCTCTTTACCTTAACGTGTACACTGATTGTCTCTCTGTTACATGTTGGTAAAGCCCTTAGGATGTGTACTTGACTACCTGAACTATGATGCGGATCATACTAGTGGGGACATGGTAGTCCATAAGTACATCCTTCAAAGTCCCTAGTCGTGGGTGTATCGAGACGGGGCATCGATATACCAGAGTAGACTAGCGTATACCTTCTCGACCCATACAGATGGGCGATGGATGATCCCATATCCATTGGTGTTTGACATCAGAGATGATATACGGGTGCTCAGTAGAGACTGGGTACACTGGACGGACTCGCCGAGAACTCCCAGATGGTATTATACCATACGTCAGATGGCAGTTCTCTGGTGACACTGGTACAGAGTAGTCTGTTGACCCGAGATCGTCATAGAGTCTTGTGTGGTTCCCACTGTGCTTTGATTTCCACCTTACCACGTCCAAGAGGGCGTGCAAAATGGTGGTTTTTGGGTATAGTCCCGAATCACATGGAGGCAATGAGCGATAGGAGGGGATTCGTCTCTCCCGGTATAGGGAGTTGATGTTGCGTTGTGTTCGATTGGCTATAACCGGAAATCCCTGGCCAGGGTTGCTGAGATATACTGGTAAGTGTTACCAGTAGTTTCTCGAATTGTTATAGACCTCATATCGACACGACTTATCGAGCTATTTGCGTCTGACGTTTACCACCCCTAGGCGAGATATGCGACATATCAGACGATCAGACCGGACTGTACGGTAAGTGTTACTGGTTGGATTCACAGGAGTGTGAGCGGGCTTGCTCGTCGATCTTCTGATCGCTCAATACCCGGGTGGCCGTTACGTTTAGCAGACCGCTTGCGGCTTGTGGGTGATTGATATGATCATCATCTGCTACCGGCGTATTGATGAGTCTTTAGAGTCCTACACAGAGGTTTCCTGGCTCAAGCGAAACGAAATAGGAGCGCATATGAGATATTCGTTGGACCGAGAATAATGCGTGTATGTGATACCATATTCTATTCTCGCGATGAATGTATCGATTGGTTGTATGCGATATAACCTAGTTATCGAATCAAGGGTTGATTCGATAAGCCGATACATTGGATATTAGTCGGTTGTATGAGATATGACCGGATCGTTAAATCAAGTGTTGATTTAATGATTTAATGTATAATTATATATTTGATATATTACTTTGCATTAACTAGTATTGTTTCACTTTAAATGGATTTTCTCACTTGGATGTACAAGTTGTATATACTTTTTGTGCACTTGATTGTATCATGTTTGATGATACATGCTTACTTGAGTTTGTGTAAAGTTTAAACCTTGGTTAAGTAAATGGTTAGGGTTTTGTTTAATTTATTTATTCATTTATTGATTTGTTTATTTCATTTTGGCAAAAGGAAAATGGTGGCTAATTTTGTTTCTTTGTTGAAGTTTCATGAAGCTTTGAAAAAGGTCCACCATTTTTGTTTTATGCCTAACCTAACCATTCACCTAACTATAGTTTGCTCTCTACACATAATCATGGTTGTATTATGATAAGTATTGTTTTTATTTTCCTTTTGAAAAGAACTTATCATAACATTTTTCATCTTCTTCTTCTTCTTCTTGAAGAAGAAACCTTCCTCCATCAATGGCAACTCTTGAAAATGAGTGAGAAATCCAATTCTAAAGTGAACCCACCTCCTATTTCTTCATCCTCTACCTCTTGCCAAGTAGTATAGGGTGTTTCCTTCACAAGTTTTCAAGGCTTGGTGAAGTTGGAGCTTGATCTTGCGATGCCTCGACGTAGATCATCTTCGGCACGAAGCCGACGACCTTGCCCGCCCATTTCTCCGATAAAGCCGACGCTAGAGCCCGGGTTTTCCATTTGGACAGCGAGGAGACTTCATTGTGGAGCTATGGAGGTGGAGGACCGGATCTACAAAGGATGTATTTCCGTTCTTGTAGTTAAGTTGTTAACTAGTTTCATTTGTCGCCTATATATCTAGTTAACGATCCGTATTAGTGTTTCTCGGCACCCGTAAAATTTGAAATTGGCATGGTTGATGCCTTGTGAGACCTCTTGAGAGTGCCTAGGAACCCTACAGTGGTATCAGAGCCTAGCTAGAGCCTTAGGCGATGCGTAGACGATGTTTGAAACCCGATCGAACTGAAACCCTAACCCGATAATGCTCTCTGGACTTTTTCTAAAAACTGGGATTTTTCAAGATTAAAAATGCTTAAAAAATTCAGCAGGGAAATCTAAGAATCACGGTGCAAAATTTTACTCATGAACAGTCCAAACCGCGGCGGAACCGCGGCAGAAGCCTGGCTTCTGCGGCGGTTCCGCGTCAAGTTGATGACGTCATCCTCCCCTTTTTGCACAGTAATTCCTATTTAATAATACTGAGTATTCTAGGAATTTTTAATTTGACTCAAGAATTGAGTATTCTGGGGTTGCTTTGGGAATCGCTGATTCGATCGGATTATCAAATTTTGTCTGTGTGGCTTTCCGGATATTTTAGAGTATGTTAAAAAGTTCGACCGGATATAAGTACCCAATTTTTCCCCTGTCGGGAAATTTCCAAGTGTTGGATCTTTCCGTAGATTAACGACGTTCTATGTAGTGCAAGTAACGCGATGGTCCCTCTAGAAGACAACAAACCTTAACTCGATTATGTGACCGTCTTGAACTGCCCTTTGAACCTTCGGGTTTGGGGCAGTACGGCGTGCCACATGTGAGGCGTTGGCTTGACCCTTCTACGGCTGGACCGTTGGTACTGAGGCACGAACCGAATGTTTTTAGACTTGTTTCATGTGTTGATCTGTATCGGGAAAACTTGGGTGTTTAAATGTTCGATCGGAAAGTTTAACATTTTCTGTTTATCTAGAATGTGATACAATAATTGGAATTCACAAGTAGTTATGAGATAACTGAATGAATGTTATAAATC
Organism: Agapanthus africanus; assembly: GCA_030015575.1. Classification (NCBI taxonomy): domain Eukaryota; kingdom Viridiplantae; phylum Streptophyta; class Magnoliopsida; order Asparagales; family Amaryllidaceae; genus Agapanthus; species Agapanthus africanus. The sequence continues at coordinate 288,058,340 of CM057347.1, forward strand.
TAGCGGTTTAATCTCAATTGATCGGTTGCCACTGAATTTTGATGTGATCAAAAGTCCGTCGCAATCACGTAGCGTACGCGGATACTCGCCGGATAAACTTATTAGACAGCTACATCCCTTAGCCCCGACCAAGTGACTGTAGGAGAACCCCGTCACCGAAAGCATCCGTTCGGGTGCTCGCGGTAGCGGTGTTCCGCCTTGGTGCACTTCGTCGACGGTATCGGGGGTGCAGCCGTCTATTGAAGTTTGCGACGAGCATTCGATCAGGATGTCGGGAATCTTGTTGAATTACCCGACTTGATATTGAAAAGAGTTTTCGATAATGAGACAAAAATGCGGGGTTTATAATTGTTAGGCATGCGATGTCTAAGTAATTCATTTGGTCAGGCATGAGATGTCTGAGGAGGTTGCGGATTCCAACTGTTGTAGTTTTACACTTTCTTTTCTGTGACCGTAAGTGTAATATGTGATATCGCCGGTTTCGTTGCTATATGTCAACGACAATTGGGATGTGCATATTTACTTACGTTGATGACATGTGATGTTATGTGTTGCTGGATATGTTATATTGGATCGTCGTGTTTGAATAGCCGGGGTTTTTTATGTGAGATGAGTGTTTTTCATTTTCATTCATGTAAAAACTTGTATGTAATATTCTTTTATTGGGGCACTTCCAGGTTGCGGATGATGTCACCATTTGTATATTATTTACTTTTCCGCACTAGGATATGTAGGGTTCCTAGGCACCCTAATGAGGTCTCACAAGGCATCAACCATGCCAATTTCAAAAATTCTAGGTGCCGAGAGACCCGACTACGGATCGTTTGCTAGAAAACTAGGCGAAAAAGCTAACTAGTTAACACTTAACTAAGAGATACGGAAATACAACCTTTGTAGATCCGGTCCTCCACCTCCACGGCTCCGAGATGAGGTCCTCTCCGCTGTCCAAATCAAATCCGGGCTCTAGCGTCGGCTTCATCGGAGAATGGACGGGCTAGGTCATCGATGTCCATGCCGAAGATGATCTACGTCGAAGCATCGCAAGATCAAGCTCTCACTTCACCAAGTCATGAAACTTGTGAAGAAAACACACTCTACTACTTGGCAAGAGGTAGAGGATGAAGAAATAGGAAGTGGGTAGACTTTAGAATTGGATTTCTCACTCTTTATCATCAATCACCATTGATGAAGTAAGGTTTTCTTCAATGAAGAAGATGAAGAAGATGATAATTGTTATGATAAGTTATTTTAAAAATGAAAAGAAAATGAAAACTTATCATAATCTAAACCATGGTCAAGTGTAGAGATTAAACTAGGGTTAGTGGGAATGGTTAGGGTTAAGGATGAGATAAGAATGGTTGACTTGATCAAAGCTTCAAGAAGCTTCAACATAAAACAAAATTAGCCACCATTCTTTTCTCTTTTCTTTTATTCATTTATCAAAAATAAATGGATAATTAAATAAGATAAATGAATAACAAATAATAAACCCTAACCATTTCATTAACCAAGGTTTAATACTTTACACTTAACCAAAAAGCATGTATCATCAAACATGATACAAGCAAGTGCACAAAATCATATCACATATATAATGCGCACATCCGAGTGAGAAAATCCATCTAAAGTGAACCAATATTAGTTAATGCAAAGTAATATATCAAATATATAATTATACATTAAATCATTAAATCAACACTTGATTTAACGATCCGGTCATATCGCATATAACCGGCTAATATCCAATGTATCGATTTATCGAATCAATCCTTGATTCGATAAATAGGTTATATCGCATACAACCATTCGACACATTCATCGCGAGAATAGAATACGGTATCACATACACGCATTATTCTCGGTCCCGCACATATCTCATATGCGCTCCTATTTCGTTTCGCTTGAGCCAGGAAACCTCTGTGTAGGAATCTAAAGACTCGTCAATACGCCGGCAGCAGATGATGATCATATCAAACATCCACAAGCCGCAAGCGGTCTGCTAAACGTAACGGCCACCCGGGTATTGAGCGATCTGAAGATCGACGAGCAAGCCCGCTCACACTCCAGTGAATCCAACCAGTAACACTACCGTACAGTCCGGTCTGATCGTCTGATATGTCGCATATCTCGCCTAGGGGTGGTAAACGTCAGACCCCAATAGCTCGATAAGTCGTGTCGATATGAGGTCTATAACTGTTCGAGAAACTACTGGTAACACTTACCAGTAAATCTCAGCAACCCTGGCCAGGGATTTCCTGTTATAGCCAATCGAACACAGCGCAACATCAACTCCCTATACCGGGAGAGACGAATCCCCTCCTATCGCTCATTGCCTCCATGTGACTCGGGACTGTACCCAAAAACCACCGTTTTGCACGCCCTCTTGGACGTGGTAAGATGGAAATCAAAGCACAGTGGGAACCACACAAGACTCTATGACGATCTCGGGTCAACAGACTACTCTGTACCAGTGTCACCTGAGAACTGCCATCTGACGTGAGGTATAATACCATCTGGGAGTTCTCGGCGAGTCCGTCCAGTGTACCCAGTCTCTACTGAGCACCCGTATATCATCTCTGATGTCAAACACCAATGGATATGGGATCATCCATCGCCCATCTGTATGGGTCGAGAAGGTATACGCTAGTCTACTCTGGTATATCGATGCCCCATCTCGATACACCCACGACTAGGGACTTTGAAGGATGTACTTATGGACTACCATGTCCCCACTAGTATGATCCGCATCATAGTTCAGGTAGTCAAGTACACATCCTAAGGGCTTTACCAACATGTAACAGAGAGACAATCAGTATACACGTTAAGGTAAAGATCAACCAGATAGCATACTATCATGTCGAGCAAGAAAGTCATCCCTATATATGTCCCAGCATCCACTACAATATACATCCGATGTACAGTAATGGCCTCTAGGGCATACATATAACTAACAATCTCCCACTTGCACTAGGGCCTTCTGTAGCAGTGGTTGTAGTATCTCATACTCAACCATCCCATAAAAGTCTCTCTCTGGGAATAGGCCTTCGTGAGTGGATCCGCCGTGTTGTTCTCTGAGTCTACTCTCCTAACCTCGATCACCCTGGAGATCAACCATCTCCATGATCAGGTGATACTGCCTTAGAATATGTCTGGATTATTGATGGGACGGACGTTCCTTGGCATGAGCCACAACTCTATTGTCTCACAATGGTAGGAACGTAGTTCATCACATGAACTAATATACATCCAAACATCCTCTTTGGTAGCATCTTAAGTAGCGATGTATCCTGCCTTTATCGTCTAGTATGTCACGGTATCTAGCTTGGAACTCTTCCAACATACCGTCCCTTTACTGAGGGTTAAGACAATGCCTGTGACTGACACTCAGTCGTCTTTATCACCCTGGAACCCTTCCAGTGATTCTCCCCAGGATCGGTTGATACTGTCTCACTACAACTAGTGAGAATCCTAACATCCATTTAGATCTATCTCATAGATCCAAAAACCCAGGATTTAGGAGGTATCACTTTGATCCTATGTGGAGAATCATTGTGATAAGCGGAGATTGATCGAGCGTAGCATAGGAAACTCTTTCCCTATCAAGAGTATGTCATCCACGTACCCTACGAGGATCATCACCATACTCCCTACTACCTTTTTTTTTATACAAGGTTCATCTACCATTTTGATGATGTCAAACTCTTTGACTAATTCATCAAAACAGATGTTCCAACTCCGCGATGCCTGCTTTAATCCTATAAAGCATCTTGCACACGTTTCCGCTGCTCCCACTGTCTACGAAGCCCTCTGGCTGTGTACTTATAGACGCACTCTTCTAAAACATCATTTAGAAAAGTAGTCATGACACCCAACCACCAGATATCGTAGTCATGGTATGTAGCCGTGACAAGTAGGATCTGGATGGACTTAAGCATAGCTACTTGAAAAGGTTTCATCATTATCCACACCTGGTCAATGATGCAAACTTTTAACAAGTCTAGCTTTGAAAGTCTTAACTTTTCCATCTACACCAAGTAATCTTCTCAAGATATACTTGCTCCTGATGGGGATTTAACCCTTCAGATATAGCAACCAAAGTCCATACTTTGTTGGTGTATAAGGATTCCATCTCAGATCGCTAAGCATCCAGCCATTCTTACAGAGTCTTACTCTCGATGGCCTGCTCGAAACTAGTTGGGTCATCATCTCATGATGCAATCCTCGCTCCCACTGTCATAGAGAAACCGAAGTATCTCTCAGGTGGGTGAGGAACCCTACTAGATCGGCGGAGAGGTTGAGGTTCGTTGGTAACTATTGAATCCTTTGGTTTTATCAAATCATCTGCTGTAGTTTGTATAGCTGGAACCTTTCCAGTTCTACATAACAGATCTTGCCTCGAGCTTGTCCGGATTTTACTTTTCAGACATAGGCTGGACAACCCCAAATCTTAACTAACTTAAGAGATGGGCTCTTCCCTTATCATATCAAATATGAAGTGGCAGGCAACTGATTTGATTTGAACCTAATTCAATTGGTATGCAGCTTCTCAAGTGCATAACTCCCAAAAAGGAAATAGGTAACTCAGTAGTACTCATTATAGAGCACACCTTATCATATAGGGTGAGATTGCTCCTCCCCGATATACCATCGTGCTATGGTGTATACGGAGGAGTAATGCTGAGAGAGAATCTCATTCTCCTTTAGAATAGTCCAGGAATTCCGTGCACAAGTATTCTCCTCCTTGATCACATCAAAGGACATAATACTTATACCCGTATTAGTTCTCTACTTCTAACTTATATTATGTGAATATCTCAAAAGGTTCGGACTCATGTTTCAACAGGAACATAGGTCTGAATCTCGAAAGATCATCAGAGAATGTAATGAAGTACAAGGAACCAGTCCTGGCATGTGTAGACAGGAGACCTTACATACATCATCATGTATCAGTCCCAAGAGTTTACTAACTCTTTCTCTGTTTCCAGTAAACGGAGCTATGGTCATCTTATCTTTGTGACATGACTGGCGAGTTTCACAAGATGTAAATTCAACCTGATTTAAATTTGCATCTATATGTAACTCTAGCTAGTCGGGTCGTATTGATATGACCTAGTCTACAATGCCTCAAGAAGAATTCGTTCATTTCTGAACTCTTCCTCTTTTGTGTGTTCCATATACTAAGAACTGTAGTTTGATTTAGAACATCAATGCTTTTAGATAACGTGCCTGAACCGATCAACTTTTGATATAGGAAATGTTCAAAACATTATCCAACAATACAAAATTTTATCATTTCTTTACTAATAAAAAGAGTGATATGATTTTGTATATCAGGTTCGGTATCTAATAACATTCGTTCAGAATCAATGTATTGGTAATACAGGGTGACAGTGACCAACAGACTTGGCTGCAACACTTGCCCCGTTTTCTGCCTCATGAAACTTATCACCCGTTCTCAGTCCTCTACCTTTCTGTAGCCCTATGTAACAGATTACATATCTGGGATCCTGATCTGGTATCACATACCCAGGACGTAAAGGTTACTGAGAAACAGTTCTCTGTATAATGAACACACCCGAAGATGATGCATCAGCATGCACTCTCTTCGTTTGGGCGGCACGGGAAATCTGGTATTCCCCAATTTCCTGCTCTGTCTTATAACATTTATAAGTTGGAGCGGGACCAACGTTCCCCAGCTCAGTATAACAAGCGGGTTCGGTCAATAATCCGTATTATTATCTTGATTAAGGCGTGATATGGTCGCTACCTGGAGAGAGAGAGAAGAAAACACTCAGCGTGCGCTCTTTCAAGAATAGATTGGTTTTTATTTTATCTAACCAGGATGGCTCCCACTGCTTTTTATCAAATCTTCCTTCAAACCCTAAAAGGAAAGACTAGCCGGGATTAATTACACACTACAAGTTCGCCAATCTTTCAGCCAGGCCAGTGTCGGTACTTTGAGGGAGGTCCCCCGTGCTTTCGCACGAACCTAATTAATGTAAACCTCGTTTTCCCAGAGGCGTAACCTCGTTAACACCTTTCTAGACACCTACTTGATCGGCTAATTGTAATGTATAAAACTCTCCCAGGAGTAACTCTTACTCGCAGCGGGTATCGGGATCCAACTATCTCATAGAAGGTATGCAATCTCATTGCAAATTTCAACACTTGAAATTCCCGATAATATTTTGCCCCTAACCTCCTATGACCTTGACAAAGGCCAACAAACCATAGGATGCTAGTCAAGTTCAACCCGTCATTTCCTGATTGAATCAAACCCACCCGCACGACCCTTGACAAAGGCCAACAAGGTCGCACGACTACCCTAACCCAATCTGCATCATATGCATAAGCAGATAAGCACCAGTTAGCTACCGCACACTGCGCCTTGACAAAGGCCAACAAACGTAGCACGAATACTAACTACTACTTATCTGAAATGACGGAGGTCTATGACAGGTTTTTCTGAAAACCTATTGCGTAATGAACTTGATATCGTTGTAGAATCAAATGATTTTAAAATGGAGTGTTTTTGAGGCTTTTCTAGTTTTGCTAAAGGAGTCACTCCCGGTGAAGGGATCCTCGTCCTTTCCTCGTCGAATGAGGTGCGGGATATATCATATATATCACTGTGCAAAGCAGAACTCTTAAAAGCTATCAAAAGACAAACCGAGTGTGTAGCATCTGCCAGTTATTGCTAAAGGAGTCACTCCCGGTGAAGGGATCTCGGTCCTTTCCTCATCGAATAAGGTGCAGGATATATCACATATACCTTTATGCAAAGCAAGAACTGTAGCTACCTGTTTTATTTTGAAATTCGATTCTACAACATCTTAGGTTTCTTTTATTTCATTAATCACATTAATGAAGTCCCATCATTTAAGTACCTAAACATCACAGATAAATACGACGTACACTTACGCCATCCGCATTCGCCTCGATGTCCCCTCGTGCACCGTTAGGTTAGGTAACTAACGACAGAGCGGGGCAGGGCTAGCGCGGGTGTAAAACATAAGTAACGTCTATATAATATATCATATATACTATATACTGTATCTATCACAGAACATCACATGATCACATCACAGATATCGCAGCAGAAGAAACATATGAAATATTGGATATACTAGGACGTCCGTGTTTTCAATACGAGCCAGTATAAAACACGGATTCACGGTCGCGATGAATAGCCAAACCCACACCCCTAGACCCCTACGAGAGCGGCAAGCAACCCTACCAATTCTAGAGTTAGGAGACCCGGACTCGACTCCTTGAGTTGGTCTCCCACTGGACCCCAGAACCCGGTTACTTGTGCCCTCCTCTTTAGGTCTATCCTAGTGCGGAAAAGTAAATAATATACAAACGGTGACAACTTCCGCAACCTGGAAGCGCCCCAATAAAAGAATATTACATACAAGTTTTTACATGAATGAAAATGAAAAACACTCATCTCATATAAAAACCCCCGGCTATTCAAACACGACGATCCAATATAACATATCCAGCAACACATAACATCACATGTCATCAACGTAAGTAAATATGCGCATCCCAATTATCGTTGACATATAGCAACGAAACCGGCGATATCACATATTACACTTACGGTCACAGAAAAGAAAGTGTAAAACTACAACAGTTGGAATCCTCAACCACCTCAGACATCGCATGCCTGACCAAATGAATTACTTAGACATCGCATGCCTAACAATTATAAACCCCGCATTTTAGTCTCATTATCGAAAACTCTTTTCAATATCAAGTCGGGCAATTCAACAAGATTCCCGACATCCTGATCGAATGCTCGTCGCAAACTTCAGTAGAAGGCCGCACCCCAGATACCGTCGACGAAGTGCACCAAGGCGGAACACCGCTACCGCGAGCACCCGGACGGATGCTTTCGGCGACGGGGTTCTCCTACAGTCACTTGGTCGGGGCTATGGGATGTAGCTGTCTATTAAGTTTGTCCGGCGAATATCCGCGTACGCTACGTGATTGCGACGGACTTTTGATCGCATCAAAATTCCGTGGCAACCGATCAAGTGAGACTAAAGTGCTATGTATATAACATTCATTCAGTTATCTCATAACTTCTTGTGAATTCCAATTATTGTATCCCATTCCAGATAATTAGAAAATGTTAAACTTTCCGATTGAACATTCGAACACCCAAGTTTTCCCGATACAGATCAACACATGAAATAAGTCTAACAACATTCAGTTCGTGCCTCAGTAGCAACGGTCCAGCCGTAGAAGGGTCAAGCCAACGCCTCACATGTGGCACGTCGTACTGCCCTAAACCCGAAGGTTCAAAGGGCAGTTCAAGACGGTCACATAATCGAGTTAAGGTTTGTTGTCTTCTAGAGGGTCCATCGCGTTACTTGCACTACTTAGAACGTCGTTAAACAACGGAAAAATCCAACAATTG